>VMKM01001551.1:0-131748 GCA_008360985.2 Macquaria ambigua | reverse complement strand
ATATATACATGTATGTATATATATACATATATATATATATACATACATACATATACATATATATACATATACATATATATACATATACATATGATATATACATATACATATATATATATATATATATAACCTAACTGTTTAAATGTTTAAACAGTTATAGCCAGAACTGTTTAAACATTAATATGTGGAAGGTGTTGCAGCTTGCTGATTATCTGAATCGGTCATTGCTCAACTTGGGTAGTTTATTTTTATTCTCACTCACTCTCTCTCATTAACATCCAATACTTTTTATTTTTCCTACAGAGGATGCAGATGGTTTTGAATAAAAGCTACAAATCAGGAAATCTGGAATGCAAAGTAGAGCATATTGTATGTACATTTAGTGGTTGTCAGCTCTCTCAAGAGTGGAGCTGATTCATCATTTCTTCTTCTGTTTGAGTACATTTACT
Organism: Macquaria ambigua; assembly: GCA_008360985.2. Classification (NCBI taxonomy): domain Eukaryota; kingdom Metazoa; phylum Chordata; class Actinopteri; order Centrarchiformes; family Percichthyidae; genus Macquaria; species Macquaria ambigua. The sequence continues at coordinate 131,299 of VMKM01001551.1, read as the reverse complement.
CAAGTACTGTACTTAGCCAACAGCCTGCTGCACACTATCAGTCTACATTTTCAGCAATGAGTCAATACTTTGGAATGAAACACAGCCCTGTGTTACATGTGAAGCAACAGCATTCAGCAGAGACAAAGCTCCACCCCTCACCTGACTCACCTGAGACAAACCAGGAAACAGTTTGTTCTTCTTCCTCACTAAAGAGAGACGCACAGACTGAAAAACAGACGATCAGATTCACCTTCAGACCAAACTAACTTCCTCTGAGTGAGTTCAGCTACAGGAGAGAAAAGTGGAAAACTACAACACTGCTGCTTCAACCTGCTGACGCTCCACACACTGAATGTGAGTTTGACTAAAAGCAGGACTCAAAGTGAAAGTAAGTAGAGGAGGGAGGGGAGCCATGACTGACTGTACTTTCTGTCTGCTGTGTTTTCAGCTTCACTCAGAGACTAAATGGCTTCCAGATTAGAGGAGGATCTCTGCTGTCCGGTCTGTCATGAGGTCTTTAGAGATCCTGTTGTTCTGTCATGTAGCCACAGCTTCTGTAAAGACTGTCTGAAGAGCTGGTGGAGAGAGAAACCAACACAGGAGTGTCCAGTTTGTAAGAGAAGATCTTCAAAGAGTAAACCACCTTTAAACCTGGTGTTAAAGAACCTGTGTGAGGCCTTCTTACAGGAGAGAGATCAGAGAGCTTCAGAGGCTCTCTGCAGTCTGCACTCTGAGAAACTCAAATTCTTCTGTCTGGACCATCAGCAGCCAGTGTGTGTCGTCTGCAGAGATTCAGAAAAACACAGCAACCACAGATTCAAACCCATCGATGAAGCTGCACGACAACACAAGAAGGAACTTCAGGAAACTCTGGAGCCCTTAAAGGAGAAGTTAAAGGTTTCTGAACAAGTTAAAGTGAAGTTTGATCAAACAGCAGAACACATTAAGGTCCAGGCCCGACACACAGAGAGGCAGATTAAGGAGCAGTTTAAGAAGCTTCACCAGTTTCTAGAAGAGGAAGAGGAGGCCAGGATGGCTGCACTGAGGGAGGAAGAGGAGCAGAAGAGTCAGATGATGAAGGAGAAGATGGAGGCTCTGAGCAGAGAGATAGCAGCTCTTTCAGACACAGTCAGAGCCACAGAGGAGGAGCTGAGAGCTGAAGACGTCTCATTGCTGCACAACTACAAGGCTGCAGTGGAAAGAGTCCAGCAGCGCCCCCTGCTGGAGGATCCACAGCTGCTCTCAGGAGCTCTGATAGACCAGGCCAAACACCTGGGCAACCTGACCTTCAACATCTGGAACAAGATGAAGGACATGGTCTCCTACACTCCTCTGATTCTGGACCCAAACACTGCTCATCCAGACCTCATCCTGTCTGAAGATCTGACCAGTGTGAGACGAGGAGAGAGACAGCAGCTTCCTGATAATCCAGAGAGGTTTGATAAATACTGGTCTGTCCTGGGCTCTGAGGGCTTTAACTCAGGGACTCACAGCTGGGATGTCCAGGTTAGAGACAGTACATTCTGGTTCCTGGGTGTGTTAGCAGAGTCTGTCCAGAGGAAGGGAGACATACTGTCTGGATTCTGGGGAATAGAGTTCGATGAAGGTAAATACTCAGCACAGTCACCACCAGCTCCACCCACTGATCTCCAAGTGCAGAAGAAGCTCCAGAGGATCAGAGTGAATCTGGACTGGAACAGAGGAAAGCTGTCGTTCTCTGATCCTGATACTAACACACACATACACACCTTCACACACACTTTCACTGAGAGGATGTTTCCATACATTGAAACATGGGATGAACTGAAGATCTCAGCACTGAAGGTCTGTGTGACAGTGGAACAGAGCAGTTAGAGATAAAGAGGAGGATTATATTCATGATGTTGTTTATTTGTTAAAGTCTCTGAATTTAACCTGTTAAGCTGCACCTGTCCTCCTGCTGCCTCATTGATCCAAAGATATGTTCATTTTTATTTTAGTTATTGTTTTAATTTTCTTTGTTATTTAGTTGCGTTTTGTTTATTATCTTTTCATATGTTAAATGATTTCACTTAGTTTCTGATCTTTATGTTTGGTTCATTTAATCTTTTCTTTTTCATTGATACCGTGTCATTTTAAATTGTTCATGTTTCATTATTTTGACTTGTGTGTGTGGAGCCATGAAGACCAGCAGCTAGTTTATCAATAACTGCCTGTTTGAGCGACTAATCATTGTTCAGATCCAACAATCTGAATGATTACACATATGTAAATCTGAGTGTGATAAAAAGGCAAAGACTGTGCACTTTGTTGGGCACAGTTTCCTTTAATTTGTCTATAATGTCTTTACAGTTGAAGGCATTTATTAATGAACTAAATGGATCAATAATATGATCGAGTTTTACCTTTTAGATTTGTTTTCATCCATTTTAGCAGTGCAGTCTCTTCCTGTACGATACATCCTGCAATACACAAATTTGGTATAATGCCCTCCAAATGTCTTATTTTTTATATTTGCAGTTTTGATATGTTTTCCTTAAATTACTTGGTAGTCTCTGTTGCTATAACAACAACTTTACATACCTAAATTATTATATATATCTATAACAAAATGATATGCTTATTCTACATAAACTATAAATAAACTATTCAATTAAATGAATAATTTCTTATTTTCTTTGGTATTTTTGTCATAAACAGACACGCAGTGATGATTGCTGGGTAATATCTATGTTGTCCAATGAAGTCTCTGTTTGATCAAGTGACGAGACGATACGATGTACGGGAGCTGGTTTAAGACTGACGTGTGTGTGTGTGTGTGTGTGTGTGTGTGTGTGTGTGTCCTTTCGCCACTGAAGCCAAACACTCTCTATCTCATTAAGCTGCTCATCAAAGCCACGTGTCTACCTGTCAGCAGCAGAATGTATTAAGTATTTACTCAAGTACTCTACTTAAGTACAAGTCTGACATACTTGTACTTTACTTGAGTATTCCATGCTACTTTATACTTCTACTGTACTGTTTTCGACTGGCAGGAACAGACGGTCCTGAGGGAGGTATTGGTGGAGAGAGAAGTTTTAATTGATCTACACTTTTCATGGAGCTGTGTGAACTGCTGTTAATGTGTCCGTCTCCAACACGCCTGTTGATTTGCAGTAGAAACTGTGTGGAGTAATTAATTATCAGGGATGTTTGATGTGTACACGAGCACGGAGGTTTCTGTGGTTATTTTGCAACAGTCTGGTGCTGGTTGCACAAAATGTAACCAGTGGATCTCACATGTGAAATTGTGGTTTGACAGAGTGAAACATCACTCCAGTTAGAAACACAATACCTGCTGCCCTCAGATGTCTGTAAAGAGAGTCACAAGTGTAAAGGAAAGGCCATCAGTGAAACTAGCTGTTGTGGATTACAGATGCTAGTAAGAGTGACTTATTCATCTTTATTCTGTCTTGATGCCATAATCAGAATAAAACTGTATTTTTTCTGTGTGATCACATGTGAGCAGGTTGAAGAATGTAGAATGAAAAGTGGAACAGATGAGAAGAAACTGTAATACTCTGCTCCGACACCAAAATCGAGCCCCTTAACTTTGATTGGAGGCCCCCTGGTGGCTGAGGGGCCACGAGCAGCCTCTTATTTTTCTGTTCGGCTCTGCAGGACAATGAGTTCCTCTGTGATTCTCACCTGTAAGTCAAACACCTGGGCATCACTGTACAAAAGTGCTGCTACTGTTATTTAAAGAGTAACTTAACACCAGGCTGAGAAGCTGTGTTTTGCTGCCCTCTCTAGTTGAAAGCTTCAAGCCTGTTTCACCTCTGACCACACCCAACAGTGATGTCATGGTGTCCTGGAGTACACCTGTACATCACTGCAGCAAGGTGACAAGTTAAACCACTGGAGGTCAGTAAAAACAAGATTTTCAGAGGGTGTTAAGTTACTCTTTAATTTTGGTTGTTACTCAGATGTAAGCCAACTTTAGTAATGAGCATCTATAGAACAACTTGTGACCACCTGTGATTAAAGTAAAAAACACCTGAACAAACATGTACCTGTACATACAGTGTTTTTTCTATCATGACTGCTAATCATTTTAGTTGTGTTGTTATTTCTTTTGCAGCAAATTATGATTTTGGGGGACTTTAATGCAGATGGACGTTATCCAAGAAGAAGAAGGAGAAGATTCGACACGTCTAGTAACTGTAACGACCACACCTACGACAGGTAAGACGCATCTCAGTGTGTGTTTTTGTCCTGTTTAATTGACTAATAGTTTTTACAGATTGTGATGTATCTTGTGCCAACAGGATCGTGGTGTACGGACAGACCGTGCTGAACGCCATCGTCCCCGGCTCAGCCAAGTCTTTTACCTTCCAGAGAGAGTTCAACCTGACTGATGAGGAAGTAAGACTGACTCATGTTTGTGTTGATCAGTACAGCTTCAAACCTCTTCATCACTCACAGTTTACTGCAGCTATTTTAAAGGAGAACACCACTGTCATTATTCAAAATATGACTTTATTTGCTTTCCAAGACTCTCAGTATCAGTGACCACTACCCTGTGGAGGTGGAGCTGAAGACCAACCAGAAACCCAAAGTACCAAGACAAAGGAAGATGGCTGTGCCCCGAACCACAAAGACAACATCCACCAAGGGACAAACTCAGAAGAAAGGTATCTTCTGTTTTATTGACATCAGTGACACATACTGTATATACTGTGTTTATATTTTACTTTACCTTGTACCATTCTGCGTAGGAGTGGAACTATTTAATCAAACTGCATTTTGATTTGAGCAAAGAATCAATGCCTCATAAATCTCACATTCTGATCACAGTTCAGTTAGATTCCATTCAACTCAGTTTGATCAATCGCAATCTTTGATCATTTCCTTTTAATCATTTTCAGCATGTCAAGTCGATGCACTGCGATGCACAGTGGTGGAAGAAGTACTCAGATCTTTCACTTGACACTTGCTTTATACACATTTAGTTGTTTTAACTACTTTAAATACAGTTAGCTAGTTTTAACTACTTTATATGTTGTTTAAAATAAAATAGAATACAAATAGAATAGATCAGGAATACAGTAATAGTGCGGTAATAGGCTGCAAGTTCACCCAAAGATTTATCAGATGCCAAAACACACACACCGGTTTATAATCACAGACAGGAGGAACAATTACAGCAGCATTAATGCTTTTAATGTACATATGGACATATAAGTTGTTTAAACAGGTGTTTAAAAGGTGAACCTTTTAATATGTTTTTGTTGTGGGTAAACTGCACATTTCAGTTTTATTCTGTTAATGTAAATTGGACACTAACAGGACCACAAAAGATGAAGAGGGCCCGAGCCGGCAGCACCACAGAAGAAGAAGAATATGACAACAAAAAGGTCATCAGACACACCAGACAAGAGAAGATGTTTGGACAAATGATGAACAAACAGATTTTAAAGATCTTGCATCAATCAATAATTGTAAAGAAGTGTTATTAGAGTTATAGCCAGAACTGTTTAAACATTAATATGTGGAAGGTGTTGCAGCTTGCTGATTATCTGAATCGGTCATTGCTCAACTTGGTTAGTTTATTTTTATTCTCACTCACTCTCTCTCATTAACATCCAATACTTTTTATTTTTCCTACAGAGGATGCAGATGGTTTTGAATAAAAGCTACAAATCAGGAAATCTGGAATGCAAAGTAGAGCATATTGTACATTTACTCAAGTACTGTACTTAGCCAACAGCCTGCTGCACACTATCAGTCTACATTTTCAGCAATGAATCAATACTTTGGAATGAAACACAGCCCTGTGTTACATGTGAAGCAACAGCATTCAGCAGAGACAAAGCTCCACCCCTCACCTGACTCACCTGAGACAAACCAGTTTGTTCTTCTTCCTCACTAAAGAGAGACGCACAGACTGAAAAACAGACGATCAGATTCACCTTCAGACCAAACTAACAACTTCCTCTGAGTGAGTTCAGCTACAGGAGAGAAAAGTGGAAAACTACAACACTGCTGCTTCAACCTGCTGACGCTCCACACACTGAATGTGAGTTTGACTAAAAGCAGGACTCAAAGTGAAAGTAAGTAGAGGAGGGAGGGGAGCCATGACTGACTGTACTTTCTGTTTGCTGTGTTTTCAGCTTCACTCAGAGACTAAATGGCTTCCAGATTAGAGGAGGATCTCTGCTGTCCGGTCTGTCATGAGGTCTTTAGAGATCCTGTTCTTCTGTCATGTAGCCACAGCTTCTGTAAAGACTGTCTGAAGAGCTGGTGGAGAGATAAACCAACACAGGAGTGTCCAGTTTGTAAGAGAAGATCTTCAAAGCAAGAACCACCCTGTAACCTGGTGTTAAAGAACCTGTGTGAGGCCTTCTTACAGGAGAGAGATCAGAGACCTTCAGAGGCTCTCTGCAGTCTGCACTCTGAGAAACTCAAACTCTTCTGTCTGGACCATCAGCAGCCAGTGTGTGTCGTCTGCAGAGATTCAGAAAAACACAGCAACCACAGATTCAGACCCATCGATGAAGCTGCACGACAACTCAAGAAGGAACTTCAGGAAACTCTGGAGCCCTTAAAGGAGAAGTTAAAGGTTTCTGAACAAGTTAAAGTGAAGTTTGATCAAACAGCAGAACACATTAAGGTCCAGGCCCGACACACAGAGAGGCAGATTAAGGAGCAGTTTAAGAAGCTTCACCAGTTTCTAGAAGAGGAAGAGGAGGCCAGGATGGCTGCACTGAGGGAGGAAGAGGAGCAGAAGAGTCAGATGATGAAGGAGAAGATGGAGGCTCTGAGCAGAGAGATAGCAGCTCTTTCAGACACAGTCAGAGCCACAGAGGAGGAGCTGAGAGCTGAAGACGTCTCATTCCTGCACAACTACAAGGCTGCAGTGGAAAGAGTCCAGCAGCGCCCCCTGCTGGAGGATCCACAGCTGCCCTCAGGAGCTCTGATAGACCAGGCCAAACACCTGGGCAACCTGACCTTCAACATCTGGAACAAGATGAAGGACATGGTCTCCTACACTCCCCTGATTCTGGACCCAAACACTGCTCATCCAAACCTCATCCTGTCTGAAGATCTGACCAGTGTGAGACGAGGAGAGAGACAGCAGCTTCCTGATAATCCAGAGAGGTTTGATCGTTCCTGGTCTGTCCTGGGCTCTGAGGGCTTTAACTCAGGGACTCACAGCTGGGATGTCCAGGTTGGAGACAGTACATTCTGGGTCACTGGGTGTTTTAGCAGAGTCTGTCCAGAGGAAGGGACTCATACAGTCTGGATTATGGAGAATATTGTTCTATAAAGGTAGATACTCAGCACGGTCACCATCAGCTCCACTCACTGATCTCCAAGTGCAGAAGAAGCTCCAGAGGATCAGAGTGAATCTGGACTGGAACAGAGGAAAGCTGTCGTTCTCTGATCCTGATACTAACACACACATACACACCTTCACACACACTTTCACTGAGAGGATGTTTCCATTCATTTACTCTGTGGATAAACTCCCACTGAAGATCTCAGCACTGAAGGTCTGTGTGACAGTGGAACAGAGCAGTTAGAGATAAAGAGGAGGATTATATTCATGATGTTGTTTATTTGTTATAAAGTCTCTGAATTTAGCCTTTTAAGCTGCACCTGTCCTCCTGCCGCCTCATTGTTCTAAAGATACGTTTATTTTTATTTATTTATTTTTGTTTCTATTATTTTCCTTTTCATATGTTAAATGATTTCACTTAGTTTCTGATCTTTATGTTTGGTTCATTTAATCTTTTCTTTTCCATGACACGTGTCATTTTAAATTGTTCATGTTTTATTATTTTGACTTGTGTGTGTGGAGCCATGAAGACCAGCAGCTAGTTTATCAATAACTGCCTGTTTGATTAATCATTGTTCAGATCCAATAAACTTTATTTTAAATTCAAGTCCAGATTATAAAGTTTAATATTTAATTACATATATGAAATGTTTACAATTTATACAATATACACATATGAAGCCGAGATGATTTTATCTGTAAAATCATTTTTCTTTAAATTTCCATCAGTTGAATTCTGCTGTTAGTCATTTAGTCAGAGGAGGAGTCGTTCTTTTTAAGGTGGACATCTCAGTTTTAAGGTGGACATCTCAGTTTGGGTTCAGTCACTTTGTGTAATGTTGGTGATTTAAGAACTGAGTCTTTCTCTGCTGTTTCTCCCTTCATAAAACAAGAAAGGGCAAAACACCCCAAATATAAAGATCACACAATAAGTGAAATGTCTCTACATATGAAAAGAGACAACAGAAACTTTAAATGAAAACAAAAACAAAATAGTCACATATAAAGAGCAAGAAAAGGAAAATACAAACAGTCAAAAAGGTTACGGTGTCTAAGCTGTGATTGGACAATCGCTACTCAGGAGAAGTTTATGGGACAGTAAATTCAAAGATCTTCTTGAATGGATTCATATGTGCAGCCACAGATCCACCATAGCCACTGTGCTTTCTCTGTGCTGAAATATTATCTAACTTCCATGAATCCCATAAATCGGAGGGCTGGGATGAAGGGGTGCTTGAGCCCGTCTGATAAGGCTGTTGGACATAAAAATGTTGGTAACCAGTGTTGTGTAATATAAATCCTATACAGTATAACTAATGAGGATAAAGTGCAAGTAGCATAAAAGACGTATAAAGATAGACGCTGTTTAAGTGGTTAACTTGGTCAAGAATACAGAATAATTAAGAGGGGGGGCTCATTATACTTCAGACTTTGATCCAGTTGAGTTGTTTTTCTGACAGACAGGACTTCACTCCAGGACTTTTAATCAGGCCACACCTCCGTCCAAAACAAGTGACTAGCGCTCCATTGCACGACAGTGGCCCTCCTGAATCCCCCTAGAGAGGGACTAAATACATGACATGTCATTTTTAGGCACATGCACAGCAGTTGAAGTGGTGATGTGGTGGTGACAGGCTGCTTACCTCCTGCACAAAACATTCAGAGCGTACTTACCTCACAGGTATCAGCCCCGTTTTTACCGTCTGAACCGGCACATATCTTGCCGCTGGTGATAACAGGGTCATGGTTGAAATATTCAGGAGAGCTGCACTTCACAGACATCAGGACATCTGACATTTTCTGGACTTTTTTTTTTCATCGATACCGTGTCATTTTAAATTGTGTGTGGAGCCATGAAGACCAGCAGCCAATTTATCAATAACTACCTGTTTGATTAATCATTGTTCAGATCCATCAAACTTTGTTTATTTCAAATCCAGATTATTAAATTTCCAAACGTTAAAATCAGTGTTTAATTACATATATGAAATGTTAACAATTTATACAAATATAAAATATATGTACAGTTTTTTTCTGAAGTAATGATGCCGAAATGCTTCTGTCTGTAAAAGTGTTTTCATTCAGTCACCAACCACAAACCTGCCTCAGCTGCCCTGATCAGACCCGCCTTTTCACAACTGTTCTGTCAATGTCCTCGTAACACTCAATGATTTTTTCTCCCTTCTTATCACTTTCAGCTGAACATAATTTGCCTGCTGCTTAATTTGCCTGAATGCAGCTTGCATTAGAGGAGTTTTGGAAAGGGTAAAAACAGACTTCCACCTTCCAAACTTTAAAAATGTTGATTATTACTCTTAACACATGCGATCTTCTCAAACATGCATGCTTTAACAGGCCACACGTGTAGAACAACTGACACAAGTAGATCAGATACAATTCACATCTCTCCAGTGAAGGTTATTTTAATGCTCAGGTTATCGATCAGAAGTTTCACTTTTGAGGGTAAATGATGACCTGTCTCTTTAGCATAGACCTGCCCTTCAGCACCTGTTTGTACAGGTAACTTATTTACATTTTCCTAAAAGTCTGAAACACTAGATATCTGACACCACAGCTCCCTTGTGCTCCGGCTTCTCCTCCTCTCCTGACTCCACCCTGGGGAGGTTTAAAAGGCCATGAGACACCTGAGACACCTCACTGTGGTCAGACAGCTTATACACACCTGTGTCACTTCTCTTTGCGCCTCATTGACTCAGTCGTTCACTCTCTGCTCTTCTGTTTTTATTCAGTTTTGTTCTTCATCTTCGTATTAACCTGAATTTCATTGTAAACAGCTTTTTTCTTCTTTTGTTTCCCTAGCCTCTGCCTAATATTTTCTTCTTCTAGCCGTCTGTTTTCCATTTCATCCATCTCAGTCTTTACACCACCTGCCTTTCAATCCAGCCATTGCTCCATTCATTTTTGTCTCACTCTCCATTGATCTCTGCATCCCACCACCTCCGTCTCCACCATGAGTCTGAGTCGTACCAAGCGAATAAGCTCCAGTAACTCCGTCCGGAGCAGCAGCGGGTCGAGGAGGCTGAGCGGTTTCAGTCCAGGTCAGGGGGGGTTCAGTGGGATCTCCCTAAGCAGCAGCTCTCTCTACGCGGGCACCAATGGGCATCACCACGGCTTGGGCTCCCCGCTGGCATCCCTGTCGGTCAACAAGAGCCTGCTGGCCCCCCTGAACCTGGAGATCGACCCAAGCCTGTCCATGAGCCGAGCCCACGAGAAGGAGCAGATCAAGAGCCTCAACAACCGCTTCGCAAGCTTCATAGATAAGGTAACGGGACTAGAGCTGAAGTAGTTGGTAGATTCATCAATTACAGAAACTATTTTGATAACTGATAAATCATTGACATAATATTACAAGCAAAACAAGAGCCAAACTCTCTGGATCCAGCCTCTAAAATGTGAGGATTTGCTGCTTTTCCCTGTTTGTTTCATTGTAGATTAAAGTCCAATATTCCCTCTCTTTTAGCTCTATTTTGGTCCCCACCAACTCCTGAGGGAAATATCTGGCTCTTTAGCTGCTGAACTCTCCACTATGTTCACCAGCTGGTCTCTAACTGTGTCTGTCTGCTGTTTGAGGCTGAGCAGGTGGTGTACTGTGGCGTTTTTAGAGCTTTTTCTCTGAAAACGACGCACTGAGAGGGAACCAGAAGAGATAAACAATGAGCTGAAACTCACTATAAAGCTCCGTAAAGCTACGAGTCACTACAAGCGGCTCCTTTCACGCTGTTTTCACATTGTCATTTCAGACATTGTTATTGTTAAAATATCGATTACAGCTGCTTTAAGAACAGAAGCTGACCTTAATGAAGACAAGGTCACAATAATAACACAAGCTAACCTCATTTATAAGAGCCTGAATGAGCTAATAACTTTACATTACATTACGTTCAAATCACATGATCTTTAGGCATCAGACTAGTATTAAAATAGTAAAATACTGGGTTTTTTAATTAGCGAGGTCAATCTGAGAAGTAGCTGTGTTGACAGCCTGAAGACACATTTCCCACAGAAAGGAGTGACCAGCTCTGTGACAATGCTGGACATTGATACCGTACTTAGGGAACATCTCCGCTTTCTCACGGAGTAGGTAACACACTCTCACAATAGAGGCATTGTTGGCTGCTCACATCAGCAGAGATACGCTTCAGGCGTAGAGAGACAGAGTGCTGTGCTGGACGGAGCTTCGTCTGTCCAAATGTACAAAACTAACCTCTTCTTTTTTTCAGCTTTTTTAAGTGCTGAATGATTTAAACCCCACAACACTTCTACTGAAATAGTATGGATCTGGAAAGTCTTTGATGCGTCCTGTGATCATTATACTTGTGTTGTTTCTTTGTTAGAGCAAAATTTGCAGAAATCTAAGACACTTTAATGTGCAAAGTGAGAAAAGAGCTGCACTAAGATTAGATAAGACTTTATTGATCTGCGGGTGGAAATACACGTTACAGCAGCACAGAGGCAGGTTAAGAAAACATAAAGAACTATTTGAATGAAATAAATAAAAGATAAGAAATTAAAGAAATATGGTAAATACAATATATGCATTACAATAAGTGAATTGTGCAAATAATAAATAGCTCTATATAATATAAATATAGAAATATACCTATATAGGTATAGATATGAATAATATAATTTATATATAAGCAATTTAGTATACACACACTATACAGTTATAATACAATGCAATGAATATATATATAATGGAAATGGAGGCAAATACCATGATATAGTATATAATATATTAATAATAATAATCATTAAAGTAGAAGTAGCATTTTAGCATTATAAAATCACCTGATAACATATGTGTTACCTAATTTCACTGCCTCCCATTTATACTGCGTGTAGAAAACTAGTTTCTAATTTCTGAGCAAAGATCTTTAGTTTACAGTAAAAGCGCAGCAGCAGTGTTAATTTCTAACTCAAGCATTGGTCCCAAAAAGTTTAGAAATGGTTTGAAAGTTTAAAGGGTGTTATCATCTATTTCAGATGCATCTGTGGGATTTTCCAACACTAGTCAATTTTAAAAAGTTACCCACCACATCAGTTTCAGTGTTTCGAGACACAAAATTGTCCCAACCTCCCAGAAAACATTTGAAAGTGTGTCCATCTGCCTCTGTAAATGAGATCCCAGCTAACAGAAAAGAGTCCTTGTTTGCTCTTCTTACCTGCAGGAGACGACTTCAGCCTGGGCTCTTTTTTACATCTACGTCAGCTCTATGTTTAGGGGATGGTATTGCTGGTTTATTGATATAAATTCAAACCTGGAATCTGGTTGGTGCAGCTACATTTGATCAATTAAATGCAAGAAGGCAGTTTGTTTCTCATGACACATTTTCCCAGCTGGTCCATGGGTTTAAATTTTGGACATTGTGACCCTTTCTTCTACTATTCAGCCATGTGTAAAGAAATGACAAAACCGCTAAAAGGCAAAGTCGTGTCAACTGATGAATAAACGGACCCTGCAATTACTTGTGTAATCCAACCCCGACTGCCTCCAACAGCACTGAAACATTAAAGAGCTGCTTCCCTCATGCAGAGAAGTAATTAGTCAGATGCAACGGGCGGACAAAGTTTTATTTGTTGCAGAATGATAACCCAGTTTAAATCCATCAATGACCCAAGATCACTGGGAAATTTGACTTAGAATTAGACTTAAAGCCTTAAAAAAAGAGCCCAAAAGTCAGTGAATCCATCTGGGATTTAAACAGCCATCTAAGCCCAGAATCAGTGGTATTGGGCCACTGGATATTTAAGCTATCTGTCCCATTTCCGTCCCATTGAGTCGGGCTGTAACCTGATAAATCAGGTCAGACATGGTGTGGTTGTGTCTCAGAGGGACATTATTCGGCTCTGAACAGAACACAGGCTTTGTGTTGGATGGTGGAGGTATAATAGGTGGTGGATAGACCCGGCCGCGGGCAGGAAACACGAGCTGTGCAGGTACAGGCTCTGAGTACAGTCAGGTGTTGACATTCAGATCGAGCTTGTTATCTGCTGGATACCTCTGTGTATAGGACATTTAGGACATTAATCTATGGCTGCAACTATTTTCATTACTTATTAATCTGCCAGTTATTTTCTTGATAAATGGATCAGTCATTTGGTCTATAAAATGTCAGAAAATAGTGAAAACTGTCCATCACAATCACCCAGAATTTAAAATGACCAAATTGCTTGTTTTCAAAACCCAAAGATATTCAACAATAAAAAATCACCTTTAACAGGCTGGAAGCAGCAGGTTTCAGGCACTTTTGCAAAAAAAAACCAAAACATTAAGGCCGTTTTACACCGCTGCGTGGCAGATGCAGGTGCTTCGGTGAACATCATAGCGTTGGTGCATCTCACCTAAAAGACCACAACATGTACACTAGCTTGCAAATGAAATTGAAACCACACATTTGCCATAGTAGTACCTGTGCAAGCTAGCTTGGCGCCGTGTAAATAATTCACCAAGTAAATGGGCTTCAATCATTGGTTCGATGCAAGTGCAATGTATAAATGTTTTTTTTAAATAAAATGTCAGGCCCTGCTAGACTGAACTAATCAAATCAAAATGCACTGAATTTATGTTTTCTGGTTGTCATTGCTAGCGCCGTGTTGTACAGCTCCGGGTATTCAGACACCGGCATCTTCAGCTCATCCATCGCTCTTCTTTCTGACCCGCGATGCCCGTCCCTTTCTGTTTGATTGGCCAAAGCCGGGCGGTTAACACCAGAAGTTCAGCACGTTGAACTTTGAGTGGCAGAGCAAACTCTGTCCACGTTCACGGCTTCATACCCCTACCACCATGATCGAAACCGTTTCCCCTCATTGAAATGACAGTTACTGCACAGCGGTGTGAAAGCCCCTTTAACTTAAACAATTTATCTGTTTTATTTATTTAATTTTCTCAATTAATTGATTGAAATAAACAAAAATGAGCAATGTAGTCACATGTTAGTACAACACGAATCCTTCCTAGCATCTCTTCTGATTAATTCTCAGAAAGTGGTGATCAGAAACTATGGTTAGCTAGCTAACAAACAACCAATATGGCTGCCAGAAGATGCTTTATGGTATCTTAAAAAACCTTTAACTACACTTCCTATCTCATTTTTACTCACCTCCATCATTCAGGTACGTTTCTTGGAGCAGCAGAATAAGATGCTTGAGACAAAACTGGATTTGCTGCAGGGCCAGGGGGTGGCCCGATCCAACGTGGAGCCCCTGTTCGAGGCCTACATGGTGGGCCTGAGACGCCAGATGGACTTGGTCAACAACGACAAGACCAAACTGGACGGAGAGCTGAGGAACATGCAGGGCCTGGTGGAGGACTACAAACACAAGTAAATAATGCCACTGTGGTATAGTGAGCTGACATTTGAGTTCTGTAATATCCAAGTTTGTATTATTTGTGTGTACTGTCTCCGTCACAGATATGAAGACGAGATTAACAAGAGAAACAACCTGGAGAATGACTTTGTTATCCTAAAGAAGGTCAGCATTCACTCACAGACACATTCATTCATACATTACAGGTGTGGTGAGTAAGATGAACCACTCTATTGTTCTTATTGTCCCCCCTCTCTACACTCCCACGTGCATCAAAACCCATAAATGCTTTGGAAACTTTGCTTGTCAGCGTCACATGAAAACTGCAGCCAGAGTCAATTTTCTATGTAAGACACAATTTACCAACTCAGAACTTTGTGAGATTTTCAGAAATCTGGCTTCATGGTCCAACTTCAGGTCATAAAAAGATCTTGATCTGAGCTATATAAAATAAAGATATTTCTTTGCTGTTGGATTATTTTTAGCTTTGCTCTAGGGATGGCAATGTCAGTCAGTCTGTTGGTCCAGAGTGAAATATCTCAACAACTATTGGACGGATTGCCATGAAATTTGGTTTATTTGAACATTCATGGTCCCCAGAAGATGAATCCTGACTCTTCTTCTAGAGTCACAAGCAGGTCAAAGTTCACTTATCCTGTGAAATATCTCACCATCTATAAGACGGATTGGCACAAACTTTTGTACAGACATTAATGGTCCCCAGAGGACGAATCCTAATTACTTTAAAGATCCCATGAGATTTCCTCTAGTGCCACCATGAGGTTCAAATTTGTGCTCTTAAGTTAAATATCTGAACTATATAAAAATATAAAATACTGAACATTTCTATCAGCCACTTTTTTGTCTGCCGCTTCTGAAATCTATGTGGACCACGGGATATTTCCGGTCCTTGATTATGATTGGCTGAGCCGCGTTCGAAGCCATTATAGGATACTCTATAAACACACACCTGTGACCGCATTACATCAGTATTACTACACCAAACAAATGTCACATTTCGTTGTGAGTTCTTGATTTACTTGGAGGACTAAGTCATTGAAAGAGACGGACAGGAGGAATATAAAAAAACAGAGACACGCTGAAATTAATAAAGAGCTGGAAAAATCTGTTAAAGAGACGATGTGGTCCGTTCACTGTTTTCAGACCTTTCAGAGAAATAATCACACCAATCTTTAAGCCTGCTTTCTTCTGCTAAATGTCGCTACAGAACTACATTGCTTGACGGAAGAATGATTATTCTTTTGTGCCAAACAACGCCCCTTAGCTGTTTTAAAATCACTGTGAGCCACGGCCTCTTGGGGCTTATTGCTTTATCATGCACTGGGTCAGTGGTATCTGTCAGTAGAAATATGGAAGATATCATCTAACCTTAATGCCATGACTGTCATTATTACTAGTAATTTAAGAATTGCTTTTTAAAAATAATATGGCCTATCTGCCACAGCCAACATTTACCCTGTATTGGGCAGGTGCTATTTTCATCCCCTGGTTGTGGCCATCGGTTAGTTTCTAAGACATCATGTTGGTACAGAGAAGCAGTGAGCCAAGAAATCCAAGTCCTATCTTATTTTGCTGCTTCCTCATTAAAATCAGGAACAAAGCACCAAAGTGGATGGATCCAAGATCAAGGGCTGATAACCTTAACTTCACCCCACTGTTAGTGGCATGGCTGAATTTGAAGCTTGCTGACTGGATGTTTCCTGCTGCTGCTCTCTATGGGACGCATATTGACTGTAACTTTGTTTTTTGTTTTTTGATCAACCCATTTTATTTTCAATGTAGCTGCTCAATGTTCATCCTGATGAGTCAACCAGGAGCATTTCCTCCAAGCATTGGAAATGTTTGAACAGCCAGTCACATATGGGTTGTCTGTGGGATAATTAACAGGGCTTTCCTGCTGCAACCCGGGCCCCGAGTGAGCCACAGCCTTGCCTGGATCAATGAACCCCAAAGTGCTGCAAGCTCCCTCTCGTGTCTGTTGTGTCTTTACTTTTGTCCCAACATGAAACGATGAGGCTGCAACAGTAAGATTAAAGATGTCCATTAGCACATGCAAGTTTTATACCAGTTTTCTCTCACAGTGTTTTTAGCCATGCTAGCGGCGCGGCTCTAGGGATGGCAATGTCGATGTGTCCGTCTGTCGGTCCACCACTTTGGTTAAATATCTCAGCGTCTATTGGATGGATTGCTATGACATTTTGTAAGACGTTCATGGTCCCCAGAGGATGAATCCTAATGACTTTGGTGATCCTCTGACTTTATCTCTAGCGCCATCATCTGGTCCAAATCTTAATTTGTTCAATACTTTGGTTTATGACCAAACACCTGCAAAACTAATAACATTCCCATGCTAACACGCTAAACTAAGATGGTAAACACAGTCAGCATTAAACCTGCTAAACGCCAGCATGTTAGCATTGTCATTGTGAACATGTTGCCATGCTAGCATTAGCATTTTGCTAGGTACAGCCTCACAGAGCTGCTAGCATGGCTGTAGACTCTTTTGCCGTGTTAAATCTCTGTGTATTTGTTTCTCTGTGTGTGTTCAGGATGTGGACTCAGCCTACCTGGTGAAGGCAGATCTGGAGGATAAGGTGGGAGCTCTGACTGACGAAATCAACTTCCTGCGCAACATCTATGAGGAGGTATTGGAACTTTTTCATGCTTTGAAACACTGAGGCGGTGAAAACGGTTAAGATTTATCATTTTCCTGTATTTTTTTATTTGTGCAGTTCCCCCTCTGGTATCCAGTGTAACTGTCACACTTTCCTTTGGTTCATTGTTCTGTCTCCATCATGACTCATTGGAGAGTCGACTTCAAACTCTAACTGACTCTGTAATGTTTTTTATCTCAGCCAACAGACATCTTTTTTCTTTTGTTGTTGTTGTTGTTGTTGCTGCTGATTGTCAGGCTTCTTGGAAACTATCAGTGGTTGAAACCTTCAGAGGTTAATAAACACACATAAAAAAAAAACACTTAAAAACAGGAAAAATATTCATATTATCCCCCAAAGAGCCCAACGCACTGCAGCTCCACAGGAACATGCCTGGACATGTAATTTGGTGATGAGCTAACGATGATCATTTTAGTTTTAATGATGATGATTGATTGCATGATTCTGATATTGCTGGAGATATCGGTTATACCATGGATGTGTAAAGAGAAGTTGCTCAGAACGACAGTGACTCTATAACTCTGGATTCAGCTATTAGGACATCATGATTTAAATAAAGGGTTTTTAAGTGTTCGTACTGGGAATGACAGTGTAAGTCTATGGGGAAAAGTATTTTTGGGTCAGTGTTCATCATGTGATGGAAGTTGTAATTTGGTTTGGCCACTATGTCAAATTGGCTTTAAAGCCTGGTGCACTTCCTTTGGCCTTGGGTTACACCATGGATGTATTATAAGAACTGGATACCGGACCCAAACATGGCGCCTATTCAGTCCAATAAGAATTGCTCGCCTGGAGCATTTGCCAAAAAAGGTTCCTAGCTTCCAGGTTTACTTACAGGGTATGCAGCCAATTGAATATGCGCAGCAGTGTTTTTCCCGTCACAGATTTTTAAATTGCTTTTCTTGGCTTGAGGAAAGTTTTAGTCATAATCGACCTTGTTTTTTCTTGGCTTGAGGAAAGTTTTAGTCATAATCGACCTTGTTCAGTTTTTACCTCAGTTTTTAAAGTCTATTGTGCTGTTACTCAGTTCTGGTTCGTTGTGTGCGACTTTCAACATGTTTGCATTTGAAGTGCAAATTGGTTAATATGTGTTAAATTTATTATATTTATATGTTAACTTTAGTTTTTAGTTTTTAGTTTAGTTTTTTTGTTCCTTTTTGTACATAATCATAACGTATCAATACCTAATGCATGTCTGAATAGTTAAACAGCTACAACTAAACTGAAATGATCATTTTACATCTTAAAAGTCACATCATAATGTCTTATCCAACATATCAAGAAAGAACCACACAACAATATCAAATTTGGCCAGAGGGTTTTAGAAACAAAATGTAACTTATTTAGATTCAATCTGAGTTGATCCTCATCACTTCTTGTTTCCTGCACCCTGACCAGGAGCTGCGTGAGCTGCAGGCCAGCATCAAAGACACCTCGGTGGTGGTGCAAATGGACAACAGTCGCAGCCTGAACATGGAGCAGATCGTAGCTGAGGTCAAAGCCCAGTACGAGGATCGCGGCCCGCAGCCGAGAGGAGGCAGAGGCCTGGTACAAGAACAAAGTAAGGACGAGGAAACAGGACTCACCAGCTAAAGGCGTGCAAGAAAAAAAAAACATTAAAAGCCATTATATCAGCCTACAGTGCGTGCTGCCATATAGTTAAAAGTGGCGGTGAAGGGGGAGGTAAGGCAGGAAAATGAGACTGCACTCTCCGGGGAAAATCTTACACCAAACTCCCTTTAAGAAATATGACATATTATCAATTCCTTACCGTGTCCGTACAAACACATAACTCTACGAACATAAGATAAAGGGCGTCATATGTCGACAGTGTTATTGTCAATTCGGCATCGATATAATTCATAAAGATAAACTGTATTTCTGTATAAACTTTACATTTTAGATGTTGTCGCCTCAACTCGCTAACTAAAGTACTCAGAATTCCCCCTGTCAGTGTTGTATTATTTTATTGGTGATATATAAGCAGTACTTTAATGTTGTAGTTGTTGTTGTAGCTAATTTTAACTAGTTCATAAACTGCTGGGTAGTTTCATCACATGTTTTGTGTGTAAAATCTTAATATGAAAAGTAACTAGCTGAGTAGAAGTATAAATTAGCATAAAGTGGTAATACTCAAGTAAAGTACAGTAGTTGTACTTAAGTGTAGTTACTTAAACTAGTTGTAGTTCAAAGTGAACTCTGGATCAGTTCACCCAGATTGCAAAAACACATATTTTCTCATTTACTTCGAAAAGTATCCAAACATATCCTTCTCTGAGATTTATGTGATTCTCATAATAAACTATAATTGCTTGAAGATAATTGAAATAAATTCAAAGAGACAAGGCAGTGATGCAGCTAACATTGACCTTCCTCTGTCTGCAGTTCGACCAAATGTCGGTGCAGGCCAGCCAGTATGGAGACGAGCTCCGCATCGTGAAGGGAGAGGTGGCCGAGGTCAACCGACTGATCAGCCGACTGCAGAGCGAGATAGAGGCTGTCAAAGCGCAGGTACAGCTACAGGCAATATTTAGCCTGGTAGAATGTAGTTTTCTAGATGCTTTTAGATCCAGCATGGATGATGTCTTTTGTCCCTATCCCCCCTCAGCGTGGCAGTCTGGAGAACCAGCTGGCTGAGGCGGAGGAGCGTGGAGAGCTGGCTGTGAAAGAAGCCAAAGCCCGGACCAGAGACCTGGAGGACGCACTGCAGAGGGCCAAACAAGACATGGCCAGACAGCTCCGAGAGTATCAGGTGAGTGAGAGAGAGGCGTGGGTGGAAGTAGTGACGAATCGAGGGTCAAGGTTCAGCTTTGTTGTCATTATACAATAGAGTTCTGCAGAGATGATGTATTTTTGTAGTCCAACCCGGAAGTTAGCATCGCCCTGGTTCCCTCTACAAAAAGCCAATGGGATGTTTCCATTGGATTTTGGATTATTGCAGAAAATAAGCTCTGTGGCAAACAACAGTTTATGATACTTACACGTTTTGTTCAGCAAGATAATCTTCACATATTAACACCACTTTTATGATGTTTGAAGCGTAAAGTCAATCTCCAGAAGTGAAAAGCTAACGTTAGGCTATAAACCAGCTACACCACGGTCACATGACTTCATCATCTCCACCACTGAGCTTCCAGCGCTGACCTCTTCTACAAAAGCCTTTGGGAAAGTTTGAGTTAGAACAGTTTGCAGTATAAACCCAACAAGGCTGTAAAGGCGGACGAGTGAGTAGATGAGTTTCTGTGTTCGGCGTGATGACGTTTAATGTCCCCGACAACCTCTGTAGTCTCATTTAGACACTTGTTAGCAACCGCCTTTTTTAAGACACGAAAAAGCTTCAAAACTCACGAGTGGGGTATTTACTGACAGGTTTTATGTTGTAGAACAAAACGTGAAAATCCCTTAAGCTTGTGTTAACCACAGACCTTATTTCAGGCATCGAACCAAAAACCCATTCAAGAAACCCACTGACTTCCAGACGAGGGAACAGGAAGAGCTAACATGCTAACATGCGAACTCATTTCAGGGTTTTAGGACTCGCTCCTGCAGAACTCTATACAGGATTGTACAGTTGTAGCCCCCTCAACGCTACACACACAGAAAATGTATAAACAGATATTCAAACATTTAAATTTGAATAGAATAAAACAATACAACAGAACAGAAGTATGTAAACTAAATTATATTTACAAGGAAGATACACAGTTACATGTATACATATAAATATATATACATATACACAAAAAATATGTGCAGTATCAGTGTAATATGCAAGTTATAGTGCAAAGAAGACTTTAGGTAGTAGTGGGGTTATGGGTAGTTCACTGTAAAATGAACAGGTGTAGTGCAACATAATAACAATAGCATGTAGAGGTTTTTGTAGGAATGCTCAGTTATGTGCGGCGTCATTTTCCTGTTCACCTGCAGGATCTGATGAACCTGAAACTGGCTCTGGACATTGAGATCGCCACCTACAGGAAGCTGCTGGAAGGAGAGGAAGACAGGTGAGAGGAGCGGGAGGTGTGATTATGTCTCCTTCAGTACAACATAGCAACCAACCAACCTCTCTGTCTCTTTCTGCAGAATTGGACAGCAGTCCATCCTCAACATCCAGGCCGTCTCCAACTACAGTAAGTAACAAACTCAGCTGGAAACTTGAACGCCTGTCCATGACACCTGCACCCTCTTGCTTGACACAGTGATATGCAGGATAGTTGTCTTTGAACAGAAGTGGTGGGTTTCTATTCAGCTGTATGTCTACGATTAATCAAGAAAATAATCTGCAGAATAATCGGGTAATTAAAATAGTTGTTGGCTGCTATTCTAAGTGTCGATATTAACGCCAATAGGATCAATACCATAAAAAAAGAAGGATCACTTCCTGTGTCTCTGCTGCGGTTGTGTGCTTGAGAGCAGCGATCACCTCGTTAGTTCAAAACATTTACACACACGCAAAAAAACATTTTTCTTATTTATCATTAACAATGTGATTAACAGAGAATAATAAAAAGAAACTCAGTGGTAATAGAAATGTATTCAGAAGCCTGTTAATGATGCATTAAACTCACAAAACATAATCGGACATTTAAAGCTGGGGGAGGCAAAACCTTCCGCCTCTCTCTCTACTGCCTCGTATCACTCCACTAAGCCGGAGGAGCAGGTTCCTCTGCGAAACCTCATGCCTTGTAGGGCTCGCTCTCCACGGCGTGAGCCTCACCGAGACCGCGGTCCCTCCCGCCGCTACTTGTCTTCTCAAAGATGCCCTGCAGAGCTTCGCGGCCGCAGAGCAGAGCGCCCCAGGCTTCAGAGGCAGCTGCAATGCCATCCAGCAGCAGGAAGAGAGGCTAGTACACCACACACACACACCACTGTTCCCCGTCAACAGTTATTCCCACTGTTTGTCATCAGGCCTCTTTGCCACTCGTCGATACGAGCGCCATGGCATCGAACATAATGAGCCTGAAGCTCCGTGTGGAGCCGGGACATCTTGTTTTGTTCTATACACTGCTGTAGGCAAAGGAGGTGTTGGACATTTATCACAAGTTGCAGGATTTTCGGCCATTGACTCAGGCTTTCACCATCTGAAGGGATGTGCACGCGCTAATGCATTTGTAGAACAGCCAATAAGAACGCACCGTCTCTCTGAAATGACCTGTGATTGGCCAAAGTCTCCCGTCACGGTTCTAGATTTTCTTTCTCTCAGACCACTTGAATTACACTATGCTGAACGGTTATTATGGAATTTTTGCCCAATGACACCAAAAATACTGCCTACCCCACGTTTAATTATAAAAGGTATTGGTATCGTATCGTTGTGGTATTGCCCACCCCTCCAATTTAGAGGTAATTTTTAAAGAAATTAAATTTAAACTGAAGTCATGATCTTTGACCACCTTTATCATCTGGTTTCCTTTGTATGTTCTGAACTGTTTTCACTGTTGTCAGATACTTTACGTTTTCCTGTTTGTTTTTTCTTTCTCTTGCACCATCGTCCTGTCTTTCTTTTCCCTCTGTCTCCTCTCTTCCTCACCTCCCCCTCTGTCCTCCCTCCAGGTACTAAAAGTACTAATGGCTACCACAGTAACATCTCCTCTCCTGCTCCAAAACTGCTGATAAAGACAACAGAGACCAGAGACACCAGCAGATACAGCATTCACTGAGAGGACGCACACACAAAACATGCATGCAGTGGTGGAATGTAAATACAAGTACTGTACTTAAGTACAAATCTGAGGTACTTGTACTTTACTTGTACTTTACTTTTCAAGCTACTTTATATTTCTACTCCACCACATCTCAGAGGGAAATATTGTACTCTTTACTTCACTACATTTATCTGGCAGTTTTAGTTACTTTACAAATTAAGATTTTTGCTCACAAAGTGTGATGTTTTGTTATAAATTAAACTCCCAACTGTATGTACAAGTACAGCTTTGAATAAGCAGTTAGTCGATTGACAGAAAATGAATTGGCAACTATTTTGATAATCCTTGCATTCAGTTTTTAATGTAAGCTTCACAAATGTGAAGATTTGCTTCTTTTCCGATTAAAAACTGTAATTAATTTTTAATAATGTTGAGGTTTGGACTGTTGGCTGGACAGAACAAAGTGTTTTGATGGTCTTACTTTTCTACAAACCAATCAATCAGTCGATTAATAGAGAACATAATCAGCAGATTAATCCATAATGAAAATAATCATTATAGTTGAGAATGAGCTCCAATACTTTTAATACTTTAACTACATTTTCCTAATTATACTTAATGACATTTTCAAAGCAGGACTATTACTTGTAACAGAGTATTTTTTACAGTGTGGTGTTAGTACTTACTGTAGTAAAGGATCTGAATACTTCCTCCACTACTGCATGCATGTACCACTATACACAAACACACACCCACGATAAACATGTGGATGCTTCACACACACACACACACACACACAAAGCATATTCACACACATGCACAGTTTTATTTCTAACAGGTATCTCAAAATGTATGAGGGTGCAGGTGGGGCATTTAATTACTAACTTTTACTTACTGTAGAATAAGTGGAAAAATAAAATCATCTATACATTTAAACATGGGAAATTAGGTGGAAATAGTGCTGGGGGTTGTTATTTCTAATATAACTAACACGATATGAAGATTTTAACGTGTTCAGGCAGCGCAGGGTCTGTAACCCCAAAACAAACTGTAGTAAGTAGACTGCTGTTTTATTTTCTATGCTCAATTAATCTGTGGTGAGATTATAAGAATATAAAAATGCTGTAATCTTAAAGATTATTTTGGGGATATAGTGTTAGAGGTGTGCTTATAGCCATGCATTTTGTATCCAGCACAGAGTGTGGTTTCTTTAACTTTGCCAGCTCGTTTTGTTTTTTTTAAACTGTGAAGGTATTTCAGATAAACCTGTAGTCTTCATCACTGGGTTTAAGTTTCTTTATTGCTTTTCTGCTGTTGCTTCCACAAATAAAGTGAACTTGAACCAAAAGGTTCTGTAATGTTTTTCTTCCCTGCTATTCAAATGCAAACTATGAAGGCAATAAAATGAAACCCACTATTTATGAGTAATTAACACTTATGGTGAAATCATAATTTTCTTCTTTTTTTGTTTTATGTTTGTTTATATGATTTAAATTTGATTTTTGGACCTGTTACCAAACATGCCGTTCATGTTTTTATTTCCATCTTCTTCTGTATAACTATATTATTTGCTTTACATGCTTAAAAACCAAACTATGATTCTGAATTAATGGCCTGAATGCAAAATATACCTTAGTGATATTGGATGAATTAAATCCTATTACACAAAATGTGAATTTGGCATATGTGATAATAAATCTTGTATTTAAAACTAAATTGTGTGGCCTAAATTACTCTAACTTATCTTGCAGTTTCTTTCACTATAATGGAGAAACCACCAGTACATATGTGATTTTTTACATAATGAATGTGCTTAGATGTATGTTTAAAATAATTTAACATTGTCAGTGTGCTCTCAGTTATGGATGAGCACTGCCCTCTGCTGGTTTATGTATCTATGTGCACGTCAACACACGGGAATGCTACAGATACTATAATGTACTTTCACAATACTTTAAAAACAATCCAGCCTCCTTTTACCACAACAGCTAGCTACAGTATGCTAATATTCAGGGTAAAGTGAAAATAACTCCAGTAGCAAGTTTCTGCTTTGGACAAATCCAAATGCTGTTTCCCAAACACACCAACAACAGTCTTAATACTCTTTACACAGGAATCTCACAATGAACTGTCACTCCCAAAATTATTGCTTTATTGCTTTTTATTATACTGTTTGCTGTTGATTTCATTTCTTTACATCAGAAATGTCTGTGAACACAGAAATTAGGGCTATATTTTCCAACATGATCAGTTGAAAAACACGCAAAATGCAAATTACTTATGAGTACATTTTACCTGCAATGTGTGTATGGTCAAAAATACAGATTTGTCTCTTAAAGAGAAAAGAAAAGAAGACATAGGCTATTAATACACTTTTTTCTTTATTGAAAACAATCATATAAACAGAAGTAACATTTGCTAAGTAGCACTGAACAGTTGAGGGTATTTGGTCACAAACCATCAGACAAATTAAAATTCTGACCTGATGATGGCGTTAGAGGAAAAGGTCAGGGGATTACCAAAGAGACTACAATCCATCCTGAGTAGGACAACAAATGTCCGCACCAAATGTCATAGCAATATATCCAATAGTTGTTGAGACATTTCACCAAAAAACCCCACAAATTTAGAGGTCATGGTGGCGGTAGAGGAAAAATCAGGGGTTATCCAAAGTCAGCAGGATTCAGCCTCCGGGGACCATGAATGTCTGTATAAAATTTCATGGCAGTTCATGTAAAAGTTGTTGAGATATTTCGTGGATTAAAATGGCGACGTGTGGAACGAACGACCGACATCGCCATTCCAGCCTATAAAGGGTTTTTACTGAACAGAATTTTAAAAGGTGGACTCTATAGCAGCTGAATATCATCAACAAAGTCAAGTGAGTAAGATTATGTTGTTGTTGATTTTTCCACTTCATTTCGACGAAAATTATAAACACACAAAAAGACGCTTTTCAGTAGCCAACGTGTTTTGGTGAAAACACGATGAGAGAGTGGTTGCTTAGTAACGGTTGGCTGGTTGGGAAGGAGCACGAGAGCAGGAGAAGGGGGTTGGGCGAACACGAACAGCGCTCGGGCCCGACGCTCCCCTCGCCTCTGATTGGTCGCTGGCTAACAGTTTTCGCGCCAACGCGCTGCATTGTGGGGATGGTTAGCGGAAGTGCGCTGGTCGTGGGGAAGGTCCTGGTGTTGTTTCGATGCGGATCGGGGGGTGTTGTTTGGTGTTTAGGATTTAACTCCGGGGGATTTTAAACTTGGCTGAAACTGTAACCGTAAGTTTGTACGAATGCGGGGCGAAGAGTCGTCGGATTCCGAGTCGGGGAGGATGGAGGAGAGCTCAGTCCGGAGGAGTTTGGAGGCGTTGTGTCAGGAGCTGAACATGGACGAGCAGACTGGCACTGAAGCCATGGAGAACTTCACTGCCATATGGAATACATACACACTGGAGGTAAATACTGGCCTCTAACCCACGTCCTCAGTGGCTGTTTATTAATTCAGCCTGCTGTTAAACTCACGGCTATAAATATCATTAACTTCCATCGTACTTTAAACTCCCTGCAGAACTAAACTCCAGCGCAGCGTGGGACACAAACACTGGGTTAAAGGGCTTCAACTGACTATTGTTTTCATTATCTGATCGTTATTATTTTTTCATTCACCTACTTAATAACGTTAAATTATGTATTACTCGGTAGTATCTAGAATATCCAAGCCCAATACGGTTACTTAAGATTGTTTACTTCCAGTGGTGGAAAGTACATTTACTGTACATAAGTACAATTTTGAGGTACTTAACTTGAGTATGTCCATTTTCTGCTACTTTATACTTTATATTGATTTGATAACTTTAGTAACTAGTTGCTTTGCAGATTCAGATTAATAATACAAAGTATACTTAACAAGCTACCTGGCAGTATATAAAGCAAATGCATCAATAATCACAATGCAGTAATATAATGTACATTATTCTGAAATGGGTCATTCTGCACAATGAGTACTTTTACTTTTAGTAAAATTTTGAATGTTGCACTTTTACTTATTAAGTATTTCTACACTGTGGTATTGCTACTTTTACTTAAGTAAAGTATTTGAGTACTTCTTCCACCACTGTATACTTCTGACCCAATAGCCAAAGAAACAGGGAAGAGCAATCATCTTCTCATAGACACAATAATAAACTTTATTTATACAGCATGTTTCAAATAGGGCTGCAACTTATCGTCATTACTGATTAATCTGCTGAATAATTTGGTCTGTAAAATGTCAGAAAACAGTGAGCCCAAATTGACTTCTTCAAATGTCTCTAACAAACAGTAGAAAACCCACAGACATTCAGTTAATGATGATATAAAACAAAGAAAAGCAGCAAATCCCCACACATGAGAAGTTGGAACAGATAATCATTGCCTTTTTTTGCTTTATTAATGACTTAAATAGTTTGTCAATTATTAAAATAGTATCAGATTAGTTCTCTGCTGTCAGCTTAATCGACCAAATGTTTCAGCTGTGCTTTACATTACGCAAACTAAGATTAAAACATTTCAGGACACAGTACTGTCCAAATATTTGGACCAATTGTATTTTGATGCTTTGGCAACATCGTTTTTGAAACTTTCTAATAAAGCCTTTTGAATTGAATTGAATTGTTTTGGATACCATTAAATTGTCCAGGTGTACCTGATACGTGAGTGTATATAAGTGATATAATAACCTTAATGTTTATTTTCACATCTCCTATCAGGTTTAAGGCCCAAACGCACTGAAAGCATCTGATGTGTGATCTGATGTTTTTAAGTACACCTTGTTTTAAATGGCCGAATGTGCACCAAGAGCGTTATGAGGCGCGTCAAACTGCCTGAACAGTCTAAACCCCCCACTGTGTTGATTTTGGAGCGTCAAATGAGGACCCAGTTACCAAAACTGTTTTTTCTGCAGCCGCATTACCGACCTTTCCCAAAATACTGCTGTTTCTGTGGTGTTGGCATTTCAAATCTGATGCCTGCAGTGCACCATAGGAGCACCATTTGACGCGTGTCAGTTATTGCTTTCAGTGCATTTGGGCCTTTAGACATAGCGTGGATCAGATCCTGTACTGCACCACTTTCTTGGTTAACTGACATGTTATGACATGACAGCCTGTCTGTCTGCACTTCCCCCTCAGCCCCAACACTGGACCAGTGATTACATCATCATCAGTATCAGCATCTTCATTGAACGCAGGACTTTACAGCTACGTCATTACGACTTAGCTCCATGGTGACAGATAAGAGGGGGAAGTAGTGGCAGCCTCATGCTGGTTAAATGGCACTTAGAGCCACAAGCCACCTGATTAATCCACTCTGCTAACAGCTGCTTTGGTCCTATGTCATTCTACAAAGTGACATTTACCAGTTTGAATTGTCAAAACTCATTAGTCACTGTGGCGGCAGAATAAAAAGCTGTTTTCATTAAGAACAAATTAATTTCTTTTTGTTATGTACCTGAAACCAATATCTGATATTTTCTGTTTCAAAGTAACATTAGGGGTTTACATGAGTCGTGCCAACCAGGTCAGATAAGGTACTAGTCAGATATGCCTATTGTGTGGTAATTAAATCAATAATACTTTTATTCTCTTGCTGTTAGAAATTGTAGCAAGCGTAGGGCTGCAGCTGCTGATTATAG
The DNA here is from genome assembly GCA_008360985.2 of Macquaria ambigua. Taxonomy (NCBI): domain Eukaryota; kingdom Metazoa; phylum Chordata; class Actinopteri; order Centrarchiformes; family Percichthyidae; genus Macquaria; species Macquaria ambigua. The sequence goes on along the minus strand of VMKM01001551.1, from coordinate 102,678 downwards.
ATTCAGCTTCAGGTCATTTCCCTGATTGCTAATTAATTGTTTTATCTGTAAAATGTCAGAAAATAGTGAAACATTCCCATCAAAATTTACCAGAGCCCAAGGTGATATATATGCACATTGCTCAACAGTCTAAAACCCAAACATATTCAATTTGCAGTTAATATATACAGAGATGAATCTATAAAGTAGTTGCCAGTTAATTTTCCATCAATTGACTAATCGTTTAAATCAAGTGACATAAAAAAGACCAATCTCAGTCTGCTGGCAGTAAAATAACGTTGATCTGAATCAGCATTTTCTTTTAAAACTGATGGTTTTATGTCCGACAAATACTGACAGTGTGCTGATATGATGGCACATGAAGCATGCCCTGCTGTGAGATGTTGTGCAGTCTGATAGGTCTTACTATGATCTTTTATGATCACCAGCCTCATTAAAAATAACCAGCTGTATTTTCTGCAGACAGATAAAATCTAAAAAGTAAGATTTAAAGAAATAACTTTAGAAGTTCAGTCTGGATCCTTGATAACATTTGTGCGTGTGTGTTACTGTGTTTGTGCAGGGGGAGGTGGTCCACTGGTTGGCCTGCTCGCTGTACGCAGCCTGTAGGAAGGGATCCACTCCCACAGTGGGTAAAGGCTTGATGGAAGGAAACTGCGTCTCCCTCACCAGGATCCTCCGCACCTCCAAACTCAGGTCAGTCGCTGTCGGCTCTGCAGTACCTGACAATGTCAAATGCATAAAAACATCCGGCCAATCACAACACCTTGAAGGGAGTTAGTTGGTAATGTAATGTTAAGGTCTCTGTCTAGGAAAAGTAATGACAGTATATCTGGAATTTTGGGTTTCATAATATTGTGATTCAGCTTAATGCTGTATTTCAGTTACATGGTGCACTTTACTTATTTGAGCTTTCTTAGTTTATTGCCGTTTAATTTCTTTTCTCATATTTAGATCTTTCATTCCCAAACATTCAACTTCATTTTGGCCTTGAAGGGCTTTCCAGGTAGCATTCAAATATATTTTAATATGTTACCCGGGGTTTGTACAGTCTTGAAAAAAATGCTTAATTTTAACCGTTATGTTTTCAAGGTTAGGAATATTCTTGAATTTGATTATACTCCTTGAAAAATGCTTGATGTTTTTTTTTTTTTTTTTAACATAATCTGGTGTTTCATCATCTACACAATCACTTCTTTCATCTAAAAATCTTTTAATATTTTAAATGAAATGATCTCATCCTCATATTTGTTTAAAGTAACAATTCAGATGTGAAGGCTTCAAGAGTGTGGACATTTTTGGTTTAGGTTCCTTGAAAGTGCTTGAAATTTACTCTTAAAAAGCTGTACGAACTCTGGTTACCTTTTGTATTTCTGGCGTTTTGTATGTTGCTCCTGACACTTCTCTCCCCGTCCTCCCAGTCTGATCCAGTTCTTCTCTAAGATGAGGAAGTGGGCCGACATGTCCAACCTCTCGCAGGACTTCCGGCTGCGCATGGAGCGGCTGGAGCGCAACTTTGAGGTTTCCACGGTGATATTCCGCAAGTTTGAGCCCATCTTCATGGACATGTTTCAGAACCCGCAGGGAGGCGAGCCACCGCGGCAACCACGCAGCAGGAAACACAGGCACGACACGCACGCACACACACACACACACACATACACACACACACACACACACACACACACACACAGAGTCCCCCAGCCCAGTCTAACCGAGTGTGTGTGTCCTCTCTTTGGCTCTGCAGGCGGCTGCCGTGTCACATCAGCGATGTGTTCAAGTTCTGCTGGACTCTGTTTGTCTACACCAAAGGTACCAAGAAACAAATGCAGGCCGCTGAGCAGCTCGAAGCTCTGTGACGTTTTCATCAGTGAAGATGTTCAAAGTGGAGCTTTGTAAAACATCTTCAAGTCTCTGCTGTAGTTTTTAGTTTGCATTATGGACTTAATGGACCACTTTACATCTCCAAATAATGTTTAAAGTGTTGATTAGTTCAGATTAGAGCTGCAGCCAACCATTATTGTCATTATCGATTAATCTGACAATTATTTTAATAATAAATGCACATTGTAATTCCCCACAGCCCAAGGAGACATACTTAGACAGCTTGTTTTACTACATTTACCCTCCAGAACTCAAAGATATTCAGTTTACTCTCATTTATTACAAAGAAAAGCAGCAAATCGTCATCTGAGAAACTGAAACCAGCATTTCATTTTTGAAAAATTACTAAAACAATTAATTACTTACCAAAATAGTTGCAGATTAATTTTATGTCAATGAACTAATCGAATAATAGACCGATTGTTGTAGGTCTAGTTAGGCTGCAGATCATTTATGACTGTGTGTTTGTGAAGGTAACTTCCGTATGATCGGCGATGACCTGGTGAACTCGTACCACCTGCTGCTTTGCTGTCTGGACTTGGTGTTTGGCAACGCTCTGCTCTGTGCCAACAGGAAGGACCTGATCAACCCAACGTTCAGAGGTGGGACTGTGGGTGTTTGTGTGCTGTAACGCATGCACCCAGTGTGTGTGTGTGTGTGTGTGTGTGTATTGAGTGTTCCTGTCAGTTTACCTCTTATCTCTGTTTCTTTCATGAAGTGGAGTCATGAGTAGGGCTGTGTATTGGCAAGAATCTGGCAATACGATATGTATCACAATACGTGGGGTTGCGATCAAATATATTGCGATTGTTTTAAAAATCTAATTCTAGGAAAAGTTTACTTTTTTATGCAGTCAGAACAGAGGGATCTGCAGTCGTATTTATCACAGTCCCTCTAACGTCCAACATCATAGCACTACTTTTTGTGCAATCTGAGCAAAGGAATTAACATTTGCCTAAAATAAAAGTAAAAATAAAAGTGCTTGCAAGATTCTTTAGGTAAAAAAATTAAGAAAATAAAGTGTAAGCCGACAGTGTTGCATATGCTTTAAAGGTTCACATTCTGTTGTAGTATGAATGCCAGTTTATGTGACACGATGTTATGGTTACGCTATCTAGCACAACACAAAATGAACCTCTGCTACGAATCTTTGCATCTAAACTTTTAATTAAAAATCGATAGTGTTTTTGAGAATCAATACAACATCACAAAGATAATATCGCAGTACTCAAATGTATCGAGCAGATTTCTCATTCAAGTGGAAACATTTTGAACTTGCGCGTGTTTGCCTCAGCTTGCACGACCTAAAGTGAATCTGCGTTTGTTCGTGTGCACTTGAGTGTAAAAGCTGCACTGATTCTAAAATTCACTTCGCATGAAGAACTTACTTAGACCTGGCGTTAACAGGCTATCTGGATAAGTGAAAACACATCTCTATTTATACATAAAGCCCTTAATGGCAACTTGCCAACATACATCACGTCCTTATTAAATTGGTCTTATAGTAATTATTTGACTTACTCAAGTTTTTGGCTAATGCTTGAAGTCCTGCGTGCAAACACTGAATTTGGGGAAACTGCTTTTATTTGTTGTGCTGCACACACTGGGAACACTTTACAACACACATTAAAACTTAACACAATTGTTCCTCGCGGTTTAAATAAAGGTTGAATGAATGAATATGTTAATGCAGGTGTAAATGCATGTGTTGTGATCAGATCTCAGCCAGGTGTAAATGACGACATTCTTTAGTATAAAACCTGCCCATCACCTTGGAAAGCCACCTAACTGTGCCTCCTCCTGCGAGCTCAAACAAGCCCAGCAAAAACTTTAAGTGGTAGCAGCAGCTGGCAAGTGAACACTTGTTCATGGCATTGCTTTCCTTGAACTAGAGACACGCCATGTTTGTGGACAACTCCGCCAGCCCCTCTTCATTAATTGGCATATTCAGATCAGAGCTGGTGTGGTCAGAATAGAAATAACTTACTAATACCAGGTGCAAATGCACAGGCTCGTGGACTAGGCCTGTGAGATATGACCAAAATCTCAAATCCCGATAAAAGTAATTTTATATCCAGACAACGATACATTTTCTGTAAATTCTCTGAATAAATAGTTGGGGCGAAGACCTTCGAGGCCTTGAGTGGGGGATGGATAAAAGGCCGAGAAGCGGAATGAGGAACGACGAGATCGGAAATGTAACTGGGGTCTTATAGTGCCTTATATGTAATCAACAGGATCTTGTAGTTTATTCTGAATTTTACAGGAATCAAATGGAGGGATAGTTCAAGTTAATAGTCTGGCAGATGCATTTTGAACTAACTGTAAAAGATTTACAGCCTCCTGACTGAGGCACGTGTAGAGGAAGTTACAATAATCTAGACGGGAGAAAATGGAGTTTGAGATCCGTAGAAGACGGCTCTGATTTCTGAGATATTTCTTAGCTGAAGAAAAGAGCACTGGACGAGCTTAATAACACAATGATCAAAAGTCATATACTGGTCAAAGACGATACCAAGCTTCTTAGCGGTTCATTTGATGTGTGTGTGTGTGTGTGTGTGTGTGTGTGTGGGTGTGGGTGTGGGTGTGTGTGGTCTCCCTGCTCTGTACCGCGCTGACGGCCACGTTTCACCAGACGAGCCTGCTTCGTGTGTGCTGGAGAGGTTATGCGAGCTGCACGACGGGCTGGTGGTGGAGGCGAAGGGCATCAAGCAGCACTACTTCAAACCCTACATCCAGAAACTGTTCCAGAAACAGGTACACACACACACACACACACACACACACACACACACACACACACACACACCTGTATTTTTAAAGTGCCTTCCTTTCTTCCTTCCATCCTCACTTTATTCCTCGCTTCAGTCCTCCCCCATACAAATATCCACTCACTCTTCCGTTGCTCTTCCTCTTCTTAATGATCACTTGATGGTGGAGCTTAAAACAGAAACTATATGAAATATATATATATAAAAAATATAAACAGACAAATCTACACATTTATAGCTTGATTTTAGTTGTTGTTTCTGTAAGCAAATATCCTCCTTTTCATTGATCTGTTTTTTTTTTGTATTTTCCCACTCAGATCCTGAAGGGTGACGAGGAGCATTTGACAGAACTGTTGGATCCTCAGAACTTCATTGATAACAAGTAAGCCAGTCATGGGTCAGAGGTCAAGGGTCGCTTTCAGGGAAAAGTTACTGCCCTCAACGCTGTCTCCAAATCTGTGTTGCTGAATTAGTTTTGAATATAGTATATATGAGTGCATTTCAGAGATATTGCAGTGTTTAACTCTGTGTGTGTGTGTGTGTGTGTGTGTGTGTGTGTGTGTGTGTGTGTGTTGCGTGCAGTAAAGCCATAAACAGGGAGTATGAGGAGTATGTGTTGACGGTGGGAGATTTCGATGAGCGAGTGTTTCTGGAAGCCGACGCTGACGAGGAAATCGGGACCCCGAGGAAAATCGTTCAGGAGCCGCCTGCCAGCCAGAGGAACGCTCAGAAGCAGCTGCACCAACATGTAGAGAAGGTACACACACACACACACACAGATACAGACATACACACAGGTAACAACACGTACTGAAGGTATATAAACACTTAAAGCATAAGACTGGTGATATCCTATATTTTTGTCATTGTCGAAATCCCATGAAAGGACCAAAACCAACAACGTGTTCGTCTCGATACTTTCTGACTTCCTGTCTGTGGCTCTCAGCTCCAAGCCCATTGGTTCTTTCTGAAAACAGCTCACAAATATATAGTTTCATTTTCTTTAAAAGGCTCAGTAATTTCCTAAAACAGCAGCTCACTTTAGTTTTTATTGTTGGGGACTATTTTCAGCGGCGGATGAATCCACATTAGGTGCTTTAGTGAGTATTTGGGGCAGCAGGACGGTGTGTGTGTGATTGAGTCTAAATAAACTACAGTGTGTGTGTTCATGGTGATGAAGAAAAATATAGAATATCACCAGACTTAAAGGCACACTTATATTTGTTTGTTTTTATTATGTGTTTAAAAATGAGAGAGATTTTGATTTTGAAGTTTATTTTACTCTCCTGACAATGTTAAGGCAAGTTCATTTATTGTATATGGCACCTTTCAACAACAAGGCCATTCAAAGTGCTTTACATAAGACATAAAGGCATTAAGAAGAGATATTAAAGAAGCACAGGCCAATATAAAAAGACGCATAATTAGGTTTTAAAAAGTCAAATAAACCGGAAGATAAAAATGAGCTAAAATGGTATAAAACTGATTAAACAGGAGAATAAAAATAAGTGGTATAAACTCTCTCTCTCTGTGCAGTCTGGCTCTCTCGCTCCCTCCACCCCTCTGACGGGCCGAGTCTACCTGAAGGAGAAGGACCTGCTTGTCACGCCCGTTTCCTCGGCAACACAGAGTGTGAGCCGGCTGCAGAGCATGGTGGCCGGGCTGAGGACGGCGCCCAGCGACCAGCTGATGCAGACCTTCAGGTCACTCCCTCTTTTTGTCTCTTGCCTCTCTTTGCAGCTCGTCTGTATTTTGCAGTCGAGCGGCGTGGAGTCCACCGGACCGAGATGGTGCAGAACAACATGGAGGAAATGATGGTAGAGCAGAGTAGAGGAGGCAGACTGGAGACGAGTAGATGAGACTTGAGGAACCGAATAGTTTTGAATTCTAAAAACATGGAGCACAAGAGGATAAACAGAAAAAATAAATTATCATGATCAATAGTTTCTGTGGTTTTATTACTTACTTAAAGAAGTAATTCGACATTTTGGGGAAATGTTAGAGAAGAAGATTGATACCACTCTCATATCTGTCTGTTCAATACAGTTAGCTTAGCTTAGCATAAAGATAGGAAACGGGGAAACAGCTAGCATGGCTCCATCCAAAGGTGAGATAAAATCCACGTAGCAGCACCTCTAAAGATCACTAATTAACATGTTTTTAACGACCTAATATAGAAGTGGAGTGTCCCTCTTCTTTAAGAAACATTTGTGAATAATTAAATAGTTGATCAATAGGAATATTTGATCATTTCTTCTGTGAAGATTTGCTTTCTTTGGTCACTATTTTCAGACATGACTTTGGACTCCACTAACCTGTGAAAGACTATTTAAATATACCAGACCAAATGATTCGTTTATCAATCATCACTTTGCTTTCTCAGACATGAACCGTAAATTCTGTTTAAAAAAATGATCGGACGAATTTACAACAGAAGTACTTAAAACATGCAAGTTTTTAGCTGCACGTAATGCTTTTAAATGATAAACATTTGAAGCTATAAACACCTAACTGGTCAAAGACATTGCTTTAATTTAAAGGTTTTGAGGTAGTCATAAGTTGTTGTTGTGTATACAAAATATGCTCTCCATAGTAACCACATGTCCTGTGCTGTTATTAAAGGTCGTGCTCCAGAGATCCCACAGAGTCCATCCTGGCCAGAGTAAAGACGCTGGGACAAACCTTCAAAGAACATTACACCAACGACTCGGAGGACATGCCCGGCTCTCATATAGGTACCACACACACACACACACACACACACAAATATATATATATATATATTTACTGTATATAAACACTTATGTTTCAGCTACTTGTATGTACATAAGTATGTTTATTATTTTTTTGTTGTCTTTATTTTTTGCTCTATGTCTGTTTCTATCTTCCTGTAAATTGTTCTGTGTGTAACATTTGAGGGGATTTGAGGATCCTTAGGGCACCCATATTTGGTTTGCTCCGGTCCGAATCAGTTGATGAGTTTGTAAACTTGGAGCGTTTTCCCCTTGGTTCGGTTTCTTTTCACCACCAAACAAATTAAAATGCATCACTACAAACCAGGTGAGAACGTTCACTCCTCTTATTGGTCAGATGTGTCTGGGGCGGGAGCAAGAAAGTAAATACAGGAAGAAGGTCCTGTGTTCTGGACTAGTGCACAGGAGCTGCTTAACTCAAACTTGCAGAGTTTGTTTGGGACCGGACCGAGACCACCTCATCTCAAGAGTCTCAGTGCCGTTGTTTTGGTCCGCACCTGAGTATGATTGCTGTGTTCACACCTGCCCAAACAAACCGCACTAAGGGGGAAAACGCTCGGGGGTTCAGTTCAACCAAAGCAAACAGGGCAGGAGTGAAAACGCCCTCAGACGCAGAAGAACCTCTGTTGTATATAAACAATCTTTCTTTTGTTTCAGACTTTGCAGAGAACCGTCTGAAGCTGGCTGAGATCCTCTACTACAAGGTCCTGGAGAACGTCCTGGTTCAGGAGACCAAACGGCTGCACGGCAAAGACATGAGTGTAAGCAGCAGCCACAGTGTGCTGTGTCATGTCTTTATTTATGTGACAGAATAGTCTGAACTCAAAGGCCCCACTTACTTGCTTTTTCTAATTATACTTCAACCAGATGTGGTTAAAAGCTCAGAAAAAAAGCAAGTAAGTGGACCTTTGAGTTAAGCCTGTTGGAACTTCATGCATGAGTCTTTATTTACTTTTATTTTATTGCAAAGTTCATTAAAATTGCCCAAAACTCTAAACAAGGAAAAACTGTCTTACGGAGGGAAATGAAAACACATTTTTTAACCTGTATAGATTAACACCTTTTTATTTCATTAGATGTCTCCAGACTTGTTTCTGTGTTTTGTGGTCATTTGTTGGCTGCCACATGACGACATGAGTAAACGTGTGTGTGTGTGTGTGTGTGTGTTAGGTGTTATTGGAGCAGGATATCTTCCACTGTTCCCTGATGGCGTGTTGTCTGGAGGTGGTGCTGTTCTCCTACAGTTCCCAGAGAACCTTCCCCTGGATCATCAACATCTTCAAACTGACCCCATTCTACTTTTTCAAGGTCACACACACACACACACACACACACTCAAAAACATACACACCTTTACATGTTTAAACACTTAAAGCCAGCGAAGTCATTTCACTGATCAGATTCCACTTCTTTGCTCAAGCTACAACACCGTGTCACATTAAGTTGTGCCACTTTAAGCAAAGCTGTGTATGAATATAACTGGACTTATTGTGTGTGTGTGTGTGTGTGTGCGTGTGTGTGTGTGCAGGTGATCGAGGTGTTTATCCGCTCAGAGGAAGGCCTGTCCAGAGACATGGTGAAGCATCTGAACTTGATCGAGGAGCAGGTTCTGGAGAGCAGAGCGTGGAGCGCAGACTCTGCCCTGTGGAGCGCCCTGCAGGCTGCTGGGAACAAAGTCCCCACAGTGGAGGAGGTCTGCAGGAAACACACACACACACACACACACACACACACACACACACACAGAAACACACACACACATGCTTACCATAACAGCTGCATGTAGACAAGTTCCACACACATGCACAATCTCTCAAACTGCATTTAGAGTGTTTGCAAAAAATGCCTCATCTGGTTTCAACTGAGCTTTATTTACACAGCACCTTTCATACAAACATGCACCCCAAACTGCTTCATAGAGGAAGGATAAAACGGCACAGACAACAATAAAATGTTAAAAATAGATAAGTAAACACAAGGGATAAAAATAGCATGAAAACCAATGATTAAGACTTATTAACACACATTTGTAGAAACATTTTGAAACAAGACGTCCTGCACTGAGAACAGGTGTAATCATGACACAAATAAGTCATAAAAATGATGGGATTTGCTGTCTTTCTTTGTCTGTTTGTCTTTAGATGAATTATTTTATTTGACTTCTTTCTTCCAGCTTATTTCTATGCCTTATTAAAAACTACACAGGTGATCCAAAGTGCTTTAGAGTGTAGCAGGAAGCGATATAAAGGAGAGAATTTGTTAAAACAAAGAGCTCAGTCATCGTGCTCAGCCAAAAGACTAGTGTAGCCCAGCTTCATCTTTTCTTTAGGTCATCCGGTGCATTTCTGTCCCACATAGCATTGAGCAGTTTATGTCCTTTCTTCCTCTTTTTGCTTCTTCCTTTCTTTGTCTTTTTATTTATTTGTCTCCTTCCTCAACTCTCTCTCTCTCTCTCTCTCTCTCTCTCTCTCTCTCTCTCTCTCTCTCTCTCTCTCTCTCTCTCTCTCTCTCTCTCTCTCTCTCTCTCTCCAGGTGAATTTTTCCTCCAGTCTCGACACAGGTTCTGGTCCTGGTTCTGTTTCTTCTACCAGCGGAAGTCAGTCCCACCTGCCTCTGGTCGCCCTCTCCCCAATCATCCACCCCCGCATCAGGGAGTTCAGATCAGGCCTGGGCAGTGCACGCAAAGGTGGGTGTTCAGGTGTGTGTGTGTGTGTGTATGTAGGTATATCCAGGGTACCCGCGGGGTCTTAAACATGTTAAAAAAAGTTTTGAATTTCATTTACAAAGGTCTTAAATTTGTCCTTTCGTAGGATTAAATAAATACCGTAACATGTCGGACGTATAAAAAGTTGTGTGTGTGTGTGTAATGTTACAGTTTACTCTGTTTGGTGTGACCTGGATGTTACGACGGTACAGGTGCTTTTTATGTCAGTGTTGCTTTACACTCTTGCGAGCTCTGGCACGAATCAGTCAGTTGTCAGGAAAGAAAACAAAACGTATCGCTGTGATCTTTATTATCTGCCCCCCCCCCCCTTCCAGATGTGCCTCCCTCTCCGCTGTCGGTCCATGACAGGTACAGCTCCCCGGCAGCCGGCAGCGCTAAACGGCGTCTCTTCGGCGACGACCCTCCAGCCCCGATACCAGGAGGGGCCCCCAGCGTGAGCCCGCTGTCGTCGCCGGCCAAGAGGTTGACGTTCGGCTCGAGCAGCACCTTGAGGATCGGAGCTCAGAGTGCCCAGACCACCGTCCTGAGTATCCCGCTGCAAGGTAGACATGTGTTTACATAATTGAACGCAGAGAAAACACAGGAGATCGGCTCCTTGATTAGTTCACCTATGACATGAATCAGCTGAAACAACACAGATTTAAATGGTTCTTTTAAGGTTTCTACCACAAACAATGTACAAGCTGAACTGCCAGATAAATGACAGAGGCGTGGGCATCCTGTGTCCACAAAAGTTTTACATTTAAATTTAAGTACAATCATTTCAGAAACACACCCCTTTACATTAATCGGATGGCATTTTAACATCTCAGTCTCGTGCCTGAATAAGCACCCTGGTTGTAAAAGTTACGTAAAAGTCACGACGGCAATAAGACAAAAACATTTCTGTATCTTTGAACACAACACTGAATTGGATGCTGTTGGATTAACGTAAAAAGCTGCTGCAGCACGAGGTGAAACATGCAGAGAGAATGGGAAATGCACGCCTTTTACCTCCTTTTAAGATCACTGCAATTAATTTAATATCTCAGTCTTCATCTCTTATGCACAAAGAAAATAAAATCGGTTTAATAAACTATGAAACACTGTCAAAGAGCCCTTTTTTAAGTTGTTCAGGGCCGGTCTGTAAAAACCAGTTTCCCCTCGCGGTGCAACCAGAGCAGAAGTTAAAAACCACAGTAATAATCTGATCAACACTCTCTCCTTATATTTTCACTTTTCATTCAACTGCGTGGACGAATACATGAATATGCAGCAAAACTCTTTACATACAGGATGTGAGCAAACGGGAGTCCCGTCATTCACCAGGGATCAGAATTCATCAAATCAAATCATTCAAATCAGAAGTGAGTGAACGTCCCTGTCACTCACAGTGGTCTTTAATTAATGCTTCAGCAGCAAAACATTCGCTGCTCTCCCTGCTCCCTCTCCTGCACCAGGTGTCTTTCATGTCTGAATGACAAAATGCAGTCTCTTTAACAAAGAGATGAAGCCAACATTGTTACGTATTCCTTGTCTGAAAGGGGCTTAAAATAAAAGAAAAAGGAAAAAGTTATCATTTTGTCACTTAAAAAGGTGAAGAAAGAAGAATTTTGTTGTTAGCAAACACCTTAAAGCAGTTAATGAGGCAGATTTCTCCCATAAATATTTCTGACATGTTTAATTGGCAAAAATATAAAACTATGTCCGGGTGTTCCTTTACCTGTGTAGGTTTAAGACCACATGGTGGCTCCAGACTGCACAGTGATGAAATTCCCAACCTTAGCAGCGTTAGTGCCTTTCTCTAATGCTGAGCTACAAAGCTTCTTCTCCGTCTTCGTCTTCTTCTTCTCCGTCTTCTTCTTCTCCTCCTCCTCCTCATTAATGCTGCACATTAAGTAGGGCCCCTAACCCTGAGAGGCTGATGGTTCTGCTGAAACAATAAAACACACTCGCAGGTTTTTGCTAAGTGTGTGTGTGTGTGTGTGTGTGATCCCCAGGTATGAATAATGAGCGCACTTTTACACTGATCCCGGTCCAGCCATGCGACTCCTCTGGTACCATCACCGCTCAGTTCCTGCTGACCGCCTCCCCGAGCCGCATCGCCCCCGCACCCGTGACCTCTGACCCCCCGACAGGAAGCGGCCGGCCACGACGCACCGGATCACTCGCTCTGTTCTTCAGGAAGGTAAGAGCTGAAAAAGAGACACAATATTCACATTAAAAAAAAGTTCTTTAGTCAATTTAAAGGTGATTTCGGGGACTTAGCTCAGCATGAATTGAGTTTCTGAGGATTGAGGTTGTTGTTGACTTGACATCATTTATTTAAGGATATTTTGTTATACAATTTAAGCATTTATGATTTTTCATGTCGGTCCATCTGATCTGTTCCTGCGGAGTCTGTCCAGGAAATAAACTTGTTTTAATATCCACAAGCTATGAAATTAATATAGTATTTTAGTAATTAGTGGGCTGCAACTAACGATTATTTTCATTAGTGATTAATCTGCCGATTATTTTCTCAATTAATTTTTGTTTAGTCTATAAAATGTCAAAAAAATTCCTCACATTTCAGAAGCTGAAGCTGAAGAATATTTGGGTTGCATTAGTCGATTATCTGAATTGTTTAGATTAATCTTCTGTCGATCGATCAAACTATTAATTGCTGCAGCTCCACTCCGATTTGTGGCAGCTCATTCTTAATATTATAGCAATATAGCCATTCTGTGTGAAAGTACTCATGACAAAACCAACAGTGTGAAAAAATATATTGACGTGAGAAAAAAGAAACCCGGCCCCGCTGTGTAACAGCCTGAAGTCCCAAAAGAGAATATTTCTTCATCTTGTTCGTATAAAAGTTTCTTTTTCAGGATTCTCTAATTTTCTTTTTTTCTTGCTTTGTGAATATTTAAGTGTGTTTTGTATTTGTTGTTAATGTCAGAATGAAATGAGAATATTTCCACATGAGGACTGGTTAGCGTCCACTTTGTCTGATAGAAAATAAACGCTTTTGCAGTCTGTTGTGTTTTCCTGCACTTGTTGATGTTTCAGTCGTCTGCTCTGCGTCTGCTTCCAGGTGTATCACCTGGCCAGCGTGCGTCTGAGGGATTTGTGTGTGAAGCTGGACATCTCGTCGGAGCTGCGAGGGAAAATCTGGACGTGTTTTGAACACGCTCTGGTCCACTGCAGCGATCTGATGCGGGACCGACACCTCGACCAGCTGCTGCTGTGCAGCGTTTACATCATATCCAAAGTGAGAAGACAGTTTATTCACTGAACGCTCCTCACTTCATTAAGAACTTCGGCTGCTGTTGTTTAAAGATGCAGTGTTTCCTCACAGGGAAATGTGTGTCTGGTAAACAAGGTTTTTAATCTCTAAAGCAAAGTTTTGTCCTTGGAGGTAGAGCTGGAACAGTGAGTCCATTAATTGATTAGTTGATCAATAGAAAACTAATCAGCAACTATGATAATCGACTAATTGTTTAAGTTATTTTTCAAGCAAAAATTTGATTGTTCCAGGTTCTCAAATGTGATAATTTGCCACTTTTCTTGGTCTTGCATGATAATAAACTGAATACTTTTTGGGTTTGGCTTTTGGTCAGACAAACCAAGACATTTGATGAGGTCATGATGGACATTTGTCTCAGTTCTTTACTGTTTAACACAACAATGATTAATCATTTAATTGAGAAAATAAATGAATTGATATCAAAAAGAATCGTTAGATGCCGCCCTGCTTGGAGGGAAACGTGTTTCTGGCAGCTGCCCTGAAAACCTGTAATTAATGTCACTTTATTCACCAAACCCTCAACACTCGTGTCTTTTCATTCCCTCTTATATATTTTTATGCACTTACGAAGATGCCGTTTCCACCTGTGTGACAATATAATTAACATGTCTGCAGTCTTCAGTTCCACACACGTGCTTTAGAAACTTACTAAGTATACATGGCAGAGAAATCAGAGTTCTCCAGGTGGGATCAAGCTGGGGAAATCACGCTTCTCTAATCCCCTACTTGACCCAGATTACGGAAACCAGGTTTTTTGTTTACGTGACATTTTAGAAATCGGCGTAGCGAAGAAAGCAGCTGTGACTCGTGGTTACCTCAGTGCCTGTAAACGCACCAGTTGTAATTCCTGTGGTCTCTTCCTTCCTTGTAGATCACCAAAGACATTCACAGCTTCCACGACATCATGAAGTGTTACCGCAGCCAACCACAGGCCAGCAGCCTCGTGAGTCACACACACACACACACACTGATTTACAGGCATACATCACTGTATACCATGATATAACAGGATACAACAACAATCTACAGACCACTGGAAAACATACAACAACCAAAGTAACACTAATACTTTATGTAGTGCTTTTATATCATAATGTGTAGTACTGACTGTGTGTGTGTGTGTGTGTGTGTGTGTGTGTGTGTGTAGGTGTACCGCAGCGTCTTACTGCGTCACAGTCCCAGAGAGCAGGTGGCTGATGAGAACATGGAGGTGGATCCTGTTTCGGGAGGCGAATGTAAGATCACAGAGTCAGATGCTTCATAAACACACCGTCTGCTGGCTGTCTCATCCTTTGAACTGACGATCACTTGTCCTCACTTTTCGCTCCTCAGACCCTCATCAGGCAAACATGATTATTTTTTCTGAGAAGAAAAACAAAAAAAAGAATCTAAATTTGAGAAGCAGAACATTATTCTTCCTCTTTCCTGTCTCATCAATCATCAAGTGACTGCTCTGGTTATTCCAGACCATAGACTGTATATAAAGATGGACGACACTTCCTCCCAAAAATGAAGCCATAATATCGCATACGGGAGCTGCCATCTTGTGCTGGTGACCTCATTTGGAGCCAGAGTCTGCGCAGTAGTAATCCATCTCGAGGTCCCGCCCACACACCCACCTGAACCAATCACGAACACACCACAAGTTGCCAATCATGACGTCTCACCCCCTTTTTATAGCATCAAATAACAAATTAAAACCAAACTGATCAGAAAAATGAACACAACGAACAAACATCAGCGTGATAAGAACTACCTAAAATAACAGAAACCATCTTTGGGAACATTTTATTAGATGTGTACTTTGATTTCTCAGTTTGGCCCATGTCCCATCTGCTAACATAGAGGGGGCGGGGCTTATGACCTATACTGCAGCCAGCCACCAGGGAGCGATCCAGATGTTATGGCTTCCACACATGACAACTATTTTCAATTTAAAATGTTGAAATTTAGATGAAATCCACTGAACTCACCAGGGATGCGTCTAACAGTCATTTTTGTCATCAATCATATTATTATTATTATTATTTGGTCTATAAAAACACAGAAAAAGAAAAATGTCCATCACAATATCCTAAATATAAGGTGATGTCAGCAGATGTTTGTCTGATTTCCCGTCCAAACCTGAAAATATTAAATTAACTTTATTGTCTGACCATGAAAAGCAGCAACATTCTTTTTCCTGAAAAGTGACTTAAACAATTAATCAATTATCAAAATTCAATGATCAATTTTCATTCAATCAGCTAATCAATGAATCGACTAATCATTGCAGCTCTGATAAAATGTCCAGTAAAAACCCATCAGGATTCAGTTCACGGTGATCCTGACTTTACAGAAAAAACTTTTTTTTTTATTCTTAAGTTGCTTTGATCTGTGTGTTTCATCAGCTGCAGAGAAAACCAATCAGGTGTCAGGAGAAGCAAACTCCAGCCAATCAGGCGAGGAGGAACGCGGTGACCTCATCCAGTTCTACAACAGCGTCTTCGTCCTGAAGATGAAGAGCTTCGCACTGCGATACGCCACCCACGATAACCGGGTATGACACGCTCTCAGTGTGACCCAGAGCAGAAAACTGGGTTTAGTGTTAACTGTAGGGTGTTAATTGCATTAACGGATGGTTACATAACCTGAGTGTGTGTGTGTGTGTGTGTGTGTGTGTGTGATCCTCCAGGCGGACGCTCCTCCTCTCTCTCCGTTCCCGTCGGTTCGGGCTCAGCCTCTCTCTCCTCGTCGAGTTTCTCAGAGACACTCGCTGTACGTCTCCCCTCACAAGAACTCTGCGGGCTGCCTCACACCAAACTCCTACACCTACAGGATCAACAGCAGCCCGTCCAAGGCAAGAACACACACACACACACACACACACACACACACACACACACAGAGTCACGTGTGGATACAGAAGAGGATTTTATTGCAAGCTGCTTTGTCTCTATTTAGAAAAATTGTGTTCTGGAGGTTCTGGAAAAGCCTGGAGTTACATCTTGTCTACTGGCCGTAAATATAACAGTCCTGAACAGTCAAATAAAGGATTTGGGTTACATTTCTGCAGCACTAATTCCATCAGGACAACAGCTAGGGTCTCCCCCTAATAGTAATCCAAACTGTTAGTCGATGAGAAGAGTCGTAGTCGAACAACTTTTCATTGGTCGGTTAGTCGCAGAAAAAAAACAACAAACAAACCTCAAACTCCATTCAGAGCTGCGCCTTTCTGTTAGAGCCGGGACTAAAGTATCAGGAGACCAGACCAGTGAAGGTTTAATATATCATGCTAGTCTATCTTTGGTGCGAGGCGGGGTGGAGGGACGACGTTAGGCTGTGTTGAAATAAATGAACATGTTCGGTCTCCTTGCTGCTTGTCAGACACATTCAGAATCATTGCCGCTTTTGCCGTTAACATCGTTGTTAACGCTTCCTGCGTGCGCTTGTAAGATTTATATTTTAAAGGCTCATTGTAACGGTTTAGCGTTTCTCTGTAAATTATAAAATTATATATTTAAATAAATTAATTAATATTATAAACGTGCAACAACTGGTCGACTAAGGGCTTGAACTATCGACGACTAGTCAGCTTATTTTCATTGTATGTGTCCAATAACGACAGTGGAAAGTACAAGTGCTGATGCTTTAAGGTGTGTTCAAGAGCACTGTGTTAAACATGTGTTCAGTAGCTCCAGTATAAACGTAAGACCTGACTTACTGAGAGCATTTTAATAGTGAGATCTGTGCTAACAGCTGGAGTTTGCTCCCAACGACACTTTGACAGGAATTTCTTTGACGGCATGTTTAGGATTTTCATTATTAACAAGGTCTATCATATATTCTCAGTTTTGTGACTGTATTCACATTCAGTGCCCCTCATTATCCCAGTCTCATTTATAACTCGTTTGTGGAGATGCTGCTCGTGGCTCATGTGTGCATATACACCAGGGCTGAATAGACAACTGATCTGATAATCAATTAATCGTTTCAGTCATGAATCAAGCGAAAACAGTGGTCATATATCACAGTAAACTGAATACCTTTGGGTTTTCTACTATTTCTTGACATTTCATAGACCAAACAATTAATGGATTGAAGAAAAAAGAAACTAATTGTTAGTTGCAGCCCTGATATACTCGGTAACACTAAAGCTTTGATTTCTCTCTCTGCTTCTTCCTCCTCCGTCTCGTCTCCGTCGCTCCCTCCATCTAGGAGCTATCGGACATCAACCGGATGATCCGGCAGGGCTGCGTGAGCAGGAAGAGGGCCTTCACCATGGAGGGGGACGTGATGATGTCATCAGCGTGCGACTCCCCCAGCAAGAGGGCGTGTCCAGAGAACGGCAATAGCCCAGACGTGCTGCTGAAGCGGCTGCAGGACGTCGTGTCGGAGCGGCAGAGTCACTGATTACAGTGATTACAGAACTCTTCTCACTTTAAAAAGCTGCCAGTTACCTGTGGAGAAATGATCAAACCGGACAGTAACGGCCTTTCTTTCAACTTTGACCTTTTTATATATTATGATCTGAGGGTCATAGAACCTGTGCAGCAAATAATGGCACATGTCCCGCCATTTTGTTTTATCCAAAGCAGCTTGTAATTGTAACGTCATCACAACCACAAGGTATTTGCTTTGATACCGATAATAATAATAATATCTGAAGTGTGATATTTGAGCCCCGTCAGGAATCAAAGCAGACAGCAATCACTGAGATGCTTTACTTGTTTTATCTTTTCACTTAGAGAACTTGATAGTTTTGTCAGGTAGCTCAGGTGAACGTCTGCTCACCTGTTAAAGAGATGAAAGTCTCTTGTTCTTCTAACCACAACCAGCAGATCACAGCAGACCGAGTTACTCTTAAAGGTTTATTTTCTATTTACAGAGTGCCTAGAAGTTCCACATACCGTATTGGCCCGTTAACCCCCACTTTTCCACCACCTGTTGTTGGAAAAACACTTTTCAAATATTGGAAAGACTTTGGGAGTCATGTTGGGAAAGTTTTGACGAGATTCTGTTAGTCCAAGGAGAGGAGAGTCACTCGTCCCTGAAGCCTTTTCTTTAGTGAGAGTGAAACATGAAACACTTTTGTTACAGCATTATTACATTATTTTTCCTGGAGTGTCTGTTTGCAGCTATTCGGCGGTTTACACCCGGCGTGAGCGTCATCCACGGGTGGTTATTGACAGCCGCAGGTGTCTTATTAACCTAAGGCTTTCTAACATGTGGTTAACGTTGTGAAATGGTCACGCCTCAGGGCTAACGTCTCCCACGTGCTGCGTCAACAGAGGGTGGTTAATGTCGGCCGTGCGGGCCACAGATCATCTAGTGTCGGACAAATAGCATTGTTGGCTACTGACACCTGGGTGCTAATAGCATCTGCCTTATTCTTATAGGTTGAACTGGACTAATTAAATTCTAACAAACTTAAAGAAACTCACTAGCCTAGCAACATTTAGGCTACAAACGACCCATAGTGCAACGCTCTCTGTAGGAGCCGGTGCTGCACTCGGTGCTCTCTCCAGTCCAGGAGAAGATCTGCTGTTAAATGTCTGGTCCTCTGATGTTGTACAACCTCCACTTTTTCCAGAAAAATAAACTGTCTTATATTACGGTTTAAAACTTTAATTAAAGCTGAACAGATGACGTATCGCACACAGAAGAAGTAAACACTCAACACTTTCTGTCAGTTTATTATTATAAGCTTTGAGTCGCACAACCTTCATCGGGCATTTTCATCTCTTTTGCATTTCACTGGGGTGAAATCAAACTTTGGGTTGCCGTGACAACAGTGGAGCGCACCGTCGCAGTGCTGGTGCCCCGTTGTCTGCTCGCACAGATAAATGACAGTATTAAAAGACATTTTAAAGTCCAAGTAGCTGCGTTTTTATCGGGGGTTCAGTGGGACTTCGGACATCAGGGACTGAAGAGCAGGAAGGTTCGATTCAGATCTTTGAAAGAATATTGTGTTTCTTAAACAGGATCAGACAAATCAAGCTCTATTGTACATTCTCTAGTATTAAACACGTCTCTACTTTTCAGAGAGATTTTACTGCTGAGGGAAAATTGTCTAATTTTAATCTTTCACTAATTGGTTTTACTGTTTCCTTTAAATCTTTCCTTTGTGTGGTTAGGAACCATTACATGTTGTATAATGCTGTAACAATTAGGATTAATGCTAACAAGAGTGCTCGACTGAAGCAGCATTTGTGTACCCGAGTGTGTAGTATCTACACTTGAATTTAACATTTTAGAAAACAAATTAAACGATTTCACGGCGACTCTTTGGTTCATACCTGGTTAAAAGCACACGAGCAAAGGAGACACTGAAAGACTAACCGCTTGTTGTGAAATGCAAATTAAAAGAAGAAGATTTTTGCTAAAAATACAATAATGGATAGAACACGTTTGTGTCACTGACGTATTTCTAACTCTTTGTATTTCTGCTTTTATGAACTCTCTTCAACACACTTTGAGGAAATTTGTATTTTCTACAAACAGTCAAAGTTTTTGTACAATAAAACTTACTTTGAGCACTTTGTGTTCATTCATTTGACTTCTTACTGTTTCATTTGTCTTCCTCGTGTACGCACAATTTTCTGTAAATTGTTTTTTAAATTAAATTTAATTTTTTTCAAGGTCACACACCTCCAGGATTAAAGTTCAGGTCGAGAAATACTGAATCATTTTAATGTTTGAGATGGTTTTCTCTACTTTGTATGTTTCCTTTTTGTTGGCCTAAAAGTACTCATGTTTCTAAATATACTGAGTCTAAAAAACAGGGTTCATGCAAAGTCTTGAAAGTTTGGAAAATGCTTAATTTTAACAGTTATGTTTTCAAGGTTAGGAATATGCTTGAATTCGAATATACTCCTTGAAAAATGCTTGATTTTCAAACATAATCTGGTGTTTCATCATCGACACAGTTACTCATGTAAACCAAAAATCTGTTAATATTTTAAATGAAACGATCCCGTTATAGTAACAATTTAGATGTGATGATAAAGGCTTGGAGAGTCTGGGAATTTTTGGTTAGGTACCTTGAAAATGCTTGAATTTTACTCAAAATTCAAACTCAAAAAAAAAAAAAGCTGGATGAAGCCTTAAAAAACTGCAAGTTTTTAGTTGTAAATATATATGAGAAATACAGAGCATTTGGTGTGTGTTTATATGTCCCCTGGAAAGTTTGTTATTCAGGCCTGGAAAAAACATTTTGGAGTTAACATGAAACAAAACACTGGAGCTGCTTTTTACTTTTTACATAAATTAGTTATTTTCTTGTTGTGCTTAAACAGCTGATTCAGGACAATTTACCTAAAATGTCTTAACAAAATATCATTCACTTACTTAGTAGCTTATTTAATTATTTTAATCATTTTATTGAGACTTCTAAATGCTTTGTCTTATGTCCATATATGTGTGTAAATATTTCTTTAAATCACAAGCTGTTTTTGTAGTTTAAACCTGCATTAACTGATTTTTTTTGTATTATCATCTTATAAAGTTAACTTGCAAACAGTTGCCAGCAGAGAAACATTAGCTTTTGACCATGGTCGATGCTGATGAGAGCGGTGAGAGCCAAAACAATGAGCTAAAAGAGGCTAAAGCGCTCTGTAGACGAGGGGAACTGCAGAGTCAAGCGATAGTCTATAAGAAATATTGATTGTAGCAGCTTTAAACCTCGTTACAAACGCGACCTGAGCTGTGCTGCTCCTGCTGAGCTCCCATACATAATGCATCCTCATGGGCCTTGATCGCCCGGTCACCATGGCAACCCTGTCTGCTTCCATTCCAGCCCCCTGAATCTCACTTCTCTTGCACCTACATGCGCACCAGTATGCTGTTTTGGTATTTTTGTTTTCATTATATTCGGGGTATGTGTTTGCGTTTACGTGGAACATTCATCTCCCCGTTAACATGATCCGAACAGTGTCCAGGTGTCTGATCGACCGCCTGCAGGTGTGTCTTCATTTCTCCCCGTCTCAGCCACGATGTTCTGTACCAACGGAGAACGTTCAGGAACCTGGATCAGGTGTTTGCATGCCGTCGAACGTAGCACGTTCAGGTTTCTGAAACCAGGATAATGGTGTTTACATGCGCAGGATTCGTTTATCTTTTTATGAGTTTATGAGTCTACGGGTTAAATATAAATATTACATTTCACAGTGTTTAGCCCAAACACTATTTTCAGGAGATGATAATGAAGGTCTGACCACAGCCCATGAGTTTCAGTAGCTCTGATAGTGACTCTTCACATATTATTATTTATCTTATTTGGCCACAGATTGCTCTAATTGATCTGTGTTTAAATCAGTGTTATAATGAGTTACCCTGTTAGCATCCCGTTTGCTTTTAACAACTTACCTGGACTTCAGCTGCAAACTTGGTGTTTCCTCCCTGTTTTGTCTGCATGTCAGAGTGGACGCCGGTACATCGAGCTCCCCGTTGGTTCTCCACCTTGCTTGTTACCATGACAATACCCCTCTGAAATGAGTCACCCAGGAATGCAAACATATGTGGAGGTGCAAAGTGTTTTTCTGCCGCTGTTGATGAATAACAAAGAGACTGCACAGTGAGAGTCGAAATTATTATGTTGGTGAAGATGTGTGACAGTAAACACTGATGCACAGCAGAACAGTCCTCTGAAATTATATTTTAGAAATGTTTTTTTCTGACCATAAAGTTCACATTTACATCTTTTTTTATTGTGGAATTAAAAATGATTATTTCACTGAAAATGATGTTCTTTATGATTAAGAAAAAATGTTTATTTGTGCCCAGATTAGAGCTTCATATTAAAACGTCAGATTTGTCTGCTGTGTGATCTGAGAGAAATGGAAAATGAGCATCAAGTAACATTTTTTATTTTAATTCACTGTTCAGGGACATAAAGGATACAAGATACCAGGACGGACATGAATTACATCGTCGGACATGTTTGTTTGAAAGAGAGACAACATAATCTTTTATTTGTGGGACATGATCTCCTAAATCATGACCTTTGACCTTTCAACACACTTCTACAGATCAGTTAACGCTGTTTCAACTTGAAAGGCAGCGTGTTTAAATATGCTCTTCACCTGTGGATCAGACTGAGGTTTATGAGTACTTAATGATGACCCTCATGCTCGGAAAACAGGCCACGTCCACAGGAAGTTTAATTTAAAGGGACAAATTATTTTAGTCATGAGGAGTACGTGGTTTTAGTTTCAGTCTGCAACACCGAGGACTCCGGGAACGACGTATTTCTGCTGTTTACCTCGCGATCGATGAGATGAAAGATAACATAGTGATAACTTTCCAGAGTTGTAAAATCACTGAGTGTTTTGGCGTCTGATAAACCTTTAAACACATTAATCTGTTTCTCCAACTGGACTTCCTGGATCAGATTTCATTTCCTGTGTCTCAATTCAGGCGCCGCATCCTTCTCAGGCCGAACCGAGCGTTGTTAAATGAGACGGTCTGTCTTTCCTGTTTGCGTCACCAGCGTCACGCCTAGTAACCTTGACAGCTGCAGTTGACGTTTGATGTTCTTTAACATTTGTATTGTTATCTATTCAAGTGCATTGAAACCCAACACTTACATTTAAATGTGTAGCCTGTTGACATTACGTTTGGGGACGCCATATTCTCTTGCATGCAATGAATCTTGGGATACGTTGGGCCGCGAAGTATCCAGTCGTTGGATCCTCCAAATTCTGGAAAAGAAGGCCGCATTTGTCTACGAAATGGGGCGGCCTTGCCACGTCGCTGTGACGCGTTCTGTCTTTAAATGCAGCCTTCGAAGGATGCTCCCCTGAACTGAGACACAGCTGTTTTCCCTCTACGCTGTTAAACACCGGGCTGTTTTCAGTCTGAATCCCCACTTAGTCTTGTTAAATCTGTGTCTTTTGAGCCTCCTGACTTTATGGAACTGCAGTACTAATACTTGCTGGAGTACTCCTTTAAATACCAGCTGCAGATAGTGATATAGTACTATATAGATTATGATTTGTGATAGAATACCAAACCAATACCAGGATCAGTTTTTTTGGCAGAGTAACTTTAGAAGGAATGTGCGAAGCTGTTTAGAGAATAAACGCTTTTGCAATATTGTCAGCACAGTACACTTAAATTTAATTTAAGTTGAATGTAATTTTAAGTCAACATAGTGTTGGGTTGTAGTGTGACGCCTATTTATTCTCTTCGTCTATGACTTCTCTTTGTGGGGAAAAAAAACGACTGACGTTTTATATTGTCAGTCCTTGAATATAATAAAGAAAGTAAAAAGTGAGAGACTCGGGTTCTTAGTAATTGAACACTGTGAGGAATAAAAGAAACCCATAATGCTTCATATCCTCGTGAATACAATATCCCTTCTCCATCCTGTTAAACTGAATACAAAGGCCGGATCTAAAATTAGCCCGGCTAAGTATTTAGGCCGCCTGTGTAAGGCGCTGCCCGTGAAACGGCAGAAAAGCCTCGTCGTGGTCTTGATGCGCCACACTTCCTCTGACCTTACGTCCCCACAAGGTGAGCGTCGACAATCTGCCTGAGGCTGGGAGGAAGCCGATGCCAGCCGCCGTGACATGAGATTATTCTGCATCTCACGGGCTGCTGCCTTTTACATGGATGACTTCTCACCGACAGCCGATGTTTCCTTCACTGAGATAGAGACGGAGCAGAGAGGCCGAGTCCAATATCTGTTGGTCGAACACAGAGAAAAGGAGCTGTTTGCTGATCACATTTGTCCCATTGTCGGCTGCACGCTCCCTGACAAGCAGACATTTAGCTTATGGCCCCTTTCCAGTGCATGTAAACCACTTGTCCAACAGCCAAACCTCATGTCCCAGTGTTGGTTTGAGCCCGTATACGTTTTATACTTTGACTTAAGACTTTCTATGCTAGTGGCATCTTGGGATGGTAATGTCGATCTGTTGGTCCTCCACTTTTGGTCCAGACTGAAATATCTCAACAACTATTGGATGATTTCCATGAAATTAGGTTCAGATATTCAAAGGTCCCTTGAAGGTAAATTCAACTTTTTTTCTGACTTTTCCTCCAGCGCCACCTGCAGGTCAAAGTTTTCACTTATTCAGCGAAATGTCCCAACAAGTATTGCATGGATTGCCGTTAAATTTGGTTCAGACATTCATGGTTCCCAGAGGATGAACCCTAAAAACTTTGGTGATCCTCTGACTTTTCATCTAGCGCCACCATGAGGTTGACGTTTATGTTTTTTTTTGAAGACTTCTTTTGGCAGTTTTACCTTTGACACACAGGAAACACGGGGAGAGAGAAAGACGCAACAAAGGGATTGAACCATGGAAGTTGCGGTGATGTGGCATGCATCTTAACCAGTAGCCTATTGGGGCGCCCCTGATACTTTTGTTTTTGAGTCCCACTGAAGATGTAAATCTTTAAAAACTGTTCACAAATGTAATTTTACTTTTTAAAGGCTCTGTAATTCCCTCAAACAGCTGAAATAGTGTGTTTTTTGGGGACTATTTTCAGCAGCGGATTAATCCATGTTTTGTGCTTTAGTGAGTATTTGAGTGATAATAGACTGTATATAAAGATGGACAACGTGTCTCCACTTCCTCCCACTGTACAAAAATGAAGCCAAAATATCCTGATACAGGAGCTGCCATCTTGTGCTGCTGCCTGAACGAATCGCAACCAAACTGATCAGAAAATCAAACACTTGAACAAACATCAGCGTGATAAGAATTACCTAAAATGACAGGGACCATCTTTTTATTTGTTGTGTACTTTGACATTTCAGTTTGGCCCATGTCCCATCCGCTAACATGGAGGGGGCGGGGCTTATGACCTATACTGCAGCCAGCCACCAGGGGGCGATCCAGATGTTTTGGCTTCACTTTTTGGGGAGCTGTCACGCCGTCCATCTTTATATACAGTCTGTGGATCATGGTAATGAAGTAACACGTCACCCAGTGCAACAGTGTGGCTCACTGATGTGTTTTTAATAAACTCATCGTTGGTTTTGTTCACAATAATAAAAATATAGACTATCACAGGAGTTGTTTCAGTCATCTGTTGTCTTGACCAATAAAAAGATAACATATAGAGACAGTTTTCTAATAAACCTGAGAGTGACACCTTTCACTCAACACCACATCATGTAGCTGCAGTGCATTCTGGTCTTTTGAGGCTGCTCTCTATGATGGATTTCTCTCTGTATGACTGCTGAACATTGTTCTCTTGTATGTATTTATAACAGACACACTGCTGTTCATGCTGCTGCAAACATAAAGCTCATCAGTGTGTGCAGCTGATGATTAACAGAGTGTGTGTGTGTGTGTGTGTGTGTGTGTGTGTCTGAGGATGTTTCCCTCTGGAAAAACCCACCAGAGTGTTCAGAGCAGCAGATGTTCGAGCTGTGATCAACCGGATGATGCGCTGCACAAATCACACACAAAAAGACAGACAACAGACATTTATTCACGTGAAGAAGATGAAAAGATTTTGAGATTAAAACTGATGTTTTTTGATTGCTGTTTTTTTATAAAATAAAACAAATGTCCATGTCTGCACTAGATATGTGTTGCCATGGTAACAGGTGTGGTTTCTCTGTGGAGATTATAATCTTTGGAGCAGGTTTTTCCACCGCGGACTGATTAATCTTCCAAATATTTTGCTGTGAGGAGATTCAACAACCAGAATTACAGCATCAAATCCATTTATATGTTGATATGTTGTTGATCTGTCTGTTACTAATGTGATATTTTGCCTGCGTTTACACGGGATTTTCTTTTACTTATTTTTGGACAGATGTTTGACAGATGTCTTTTTCTGTTGAGCTTCAGTTCAAAAGCTAGAATTAAAACAGGTGGAGGAGGATAAACATTTAAAATTAAACTTTCTCTTTACTTGCAAAATAGATTTTACATACAAGAAAATGACGATGCTGTCACACTTCATGGTAATTTAACCTCTTCTTTAGTGTTGCTTTCTAAATTAGGTTATTTGAATAATCCTATACCTTTATTGTAAAGAAGAAAAACATCTTAGTACACATCTTTATGTGATATAAGGCACCTAAACCATCATAATACTTTGGTTTATGACTACATTAATACTTGCAAAACTAAATCAGCTGTGTTTATTTCTAATCAGCAAATGCTAGCATGCTAACACGCTAAACTAAGATGGTGAACATGGTAAACATTAAACCTGCTTAAACACATTTCTGTCTGTCTGTGTTAAAACAATACTCACATGCCCATCTGTAGGCTACACTGGAAGAGTTATTGATCTGTAATCACACTGACTGTGAACAGACACCTTTAAGAGATTTGAATGTAAGTAAATGTATTTTATATTTAACACCCTCTGATTTTGTTGCAGCACACAATAAATTCATAAATTCATATTTTGGGGATTTGGGGTCGCCATAAGAAAATTAGGAAATGTAAGTCAAAGTCAAAAGGTCTTCCACAGCAGTGGCTCTGTAGCAGACACATTGTAATTGTCATTGTAATTGATTGTTGCTGTACACGCTTGCATTGCACTGTTCATTTATTTATTTCTGCAGCCTTCAGCTCTGTCCACCTCTCATCGCCCCTCTGACTCTAAAAAACGCCACCAGCAGAGAACCACAGGCTGGTTTTGCGCATGGTCAGTTTCACCCGGGTCCCCTCTGCCTCTCTCTCTCTCCTTCTCTCTCTCTGCATCCTCCTCACACATGATCCAGCAGCATCCATCTCTCCGGATGCGATGTCCACGGCCGTCTGATTCCCGCCTGGTCGCGGCATCAGCACCAGGTAAGACCCCGCAAGTCACTCCGACCACTATCCGCACTCGCCTCTCCGCGTCCTCTCGTCGACATCCCCGCAGATTATCGATGCTATCGGCGATATTTATATCGGGTTCAGCGGGGGGTGGGGGGGAGCTGGGTGGATGCTGCCTGCCTGGATACTGAATCCATCCCCGGTGTTTCCCTCCGGAGAAATCGGCACTTATGTTGCATAATTTCACTCTGAGTAAGATCGTCCCCTGACCCGGACTCTCAGTCCGCGTTATCTGCCGTCAGCTCGGGGTAATGGATAACGTGTCAGTCGGTGTGGTGCTTATCAGTCCCGGTTCATCCTGATATTATCTCTCCTACACACACACACACACACACACACAGACGGAGTGTAGTGGTCCAGGTTTTGGCAGTTTGGCGCATTACAAGGTCACGGTGATGGTGACGGCCGGACACCTTGCCCATGGGCACCCAGGCTGTCTGCGGGCCACGGGGCTTGATGTAATGATAGACGGTAACTGTGTCAGTGGGCTACTTTAGCCTGGAGCTCCCCGGAGATTAACCGGCTGTGGAAACACAACAAATATGTGATGTTTTCCGGGAGGATAGATGCAAAAAAATAAACTAAAAGGGCGCATTTTATAAGTGAGATTACATATTGGAAATTCTAACTGTGCCAGGAGGATTGAGATAGCTATCATGCTTTTAATATTCACACAGGCTGCTGGTTATAGCCGGGTGCGAAACCGCTTTTTGCAGATATACAGGCGCCTGAAATGCGCATGAGTATAAGGTTCACACCCAGGGCTCCGAAGTGTTAACCATGCACACACTGAGTTTATTCACTGTCAAATATGTTAAAACTTAATTAAATTCATTTTTTATACTGTTGGAGACGAGATGTAACATTTGTCTCACTGTTATCTTTGTTTTTATGCTTGTTGCCCTTTTTCCACATCCTCTTGTAAGGTTGTAAGGTGTGTGTGTGTGTGTGTGTGTGTAAGATGTGGATGGTGTTATACAGAGAGGGATGTGTTTAGGATTTAGGATCTGATTTTAACTCTCCATAGGGCTCAACAGGAAGTGACAGCAATGATGGTGATGAGAGGAGAAACAAGATGGAGATAAATAACTAACCAAGGTGAGACGTACCATGATTCAGATGACAGCGTGTGTGTGTGTGTGTGTGTGTGTGTGTGTGTGTGTGTGTGTGTGTGTGTGAGTGTGTGTGTGTGTGTGTGTGTGTGATGGATTCATAGCCTGCTGGTTCTGTTGAGGAACCAGGCCTGTAGGCGAAACCTCTCTGGTGCTGCAGAACATTTTGAACATTTCTTATTAATGTAAAATTAAACTTTCGGCTCAGTACTCATTATGCAAAATGGTCCCATTCAGAGAGATATATTTATCATACATATATTATTAGAATATTATTATTATATTCATTAACGTGTAACCAGGGAGCTAACCAACAACTTTATATATTGTTGGGTAGGCCTACAATGCATATTTTACACACTGATCATATGTTTTGCATGTTAAATCTTGATCTGAAAATAATAATGTTTAGTACAAAATACATATCTTAAATAACATCACTATTATAGGGGTATTCACACTGTAGCCTATAAAATATGAGGCTACAGGTCACTAATGTATCGATTTAGTCCCCAGTTATATGAATATTTAAAGAGTGATACCATAAATATGACATAAAATAGGCTACAATGCATTATAACTCACTATATTGATCACCACAGACACTATGTCCCTGAAGGAATATTATTTCAGGCTATTTTACTCAATGAGTTACATTAACGCACATCTTCTGGACTATCTTGCACATTGCAAATACTCTTATTCTTCATACTGTGAATTTTTGCACATTCCCTGGTCAATATTTTGCACATCGGTGCACAAAACTGTACAGCTCTTACATTTAAATAACAGTCATATTGTATATATCTTTGTGCTTCTTTATACTTGCAGTAGGCTACTTGATTTATCTTTCTTTCTACTTTCTACTTACTGTGTTTGTTGTTATGCACCAAAATACCAAGGCAAAGTCGTGTGTACTTGGAAATAAACCTGATTCCGATTCTACTTGGTTTTAAAACGTTATATATAACTTTCTCTTGTCCTTTCAACCATTATTGTTTCTTTATTCAGTGAGGATAATGCAGAGCGGAGGGATTGTGAAGACATGAGCACATCGAACAGATTTCGATGGATTCCTCTTTCAACGCCGTAGAGCTCCGGGAGCTGCGGGGCGGAGGAGGCCGGCGAGGTGTGTCTCCGACGCCGGCTTCAGCGCCCTGGACAGCGGCCACAGTGGGCTGCGCCGCCCGGGGCTTCGAGAACGCCTCCTACCAGCAGGACGAGGAGCATGACCACCAGCAGCAGGGGGCGGCTGTGTCTGCGGGCTGTCCGCCCTCCACTTCAGCCAACAGCAAGGTAAGTGTAGCCTGGCTTGGTGGTTAGTTACGGATTTTTGTTTTATCACATTTGCTTGGGTAGTCTGTTTCGTCTATTTGTTATTAAAGTAATGTTAGTAGCCTAATTTTAGCGCTCTGTATGTTAATCCGTGATTCGGTCACATAAATTAGTTCCCTACACAAACTCTTTTTAGCTTATGCAGCAGTTGGTTGTATCTTCAGAGGTATTTAATGTAATGTAATGTGTAATGTGTGGTAATAAGAATTACCACTTACATTATTATAGTTTTGGGCTGTAATATCACACATTTTAATGGATTAGGCTCACAGTAATTTATGCTTGGCCACATTACACTACAAATATTTCACATGTGTCACCTAAAGGAGCTGTTGCAGGGCATGTTGTGTGTTGTTGTAAACAGACTTAATAGACTTAAAAGGGATTTCGTTCAGGGGCTACTTTTTTTTTTTACCTCTACATACACTAAAACGTCCAAAACCACTGCTGGCAAGAGTTACAATAATTATTTTTTTCTACCCTGCCACTTTTTTCATACATAGAAAACATTGCTGTCCATGATTGTGCACTGCAAGCAGTCCGAAATCCTAAATACAAGCTTACACTGAATCCCAAGTTAAACAAAGCATGATGGACAGGATCAACAGGACAGACCCAGACTGTGGAGCTAACGTGTCTCTCAAGCCCTGTATTGATTTTAGTCTTTACTCCACCAAAGTGGTCCCAAAGAGGACCACATAAAAGGTTACACAGGGATGTCAAACATAATATGCTTGAAAAGACATTAAAAACCTTTAGCCCTTGGCTGCATATTTAACTTCTGGTAGCGAATTCTCTTGTCTTTTAACAAATACTGTGAAGCTGATTTTTGGCCTGATGCCACTTCCCTGAGATGTTTACTTACTTACATTATTTAAAATGTGACACAGAAATACTTAAACTTTCAAATTCTCTTCTTCATGTTTTTGTGCTTGGTTTTCTTTGTCTTTCTCTGCACAAATATTGGGTTTATTCTTGGTCATATGCTGCTCTCGTTTATTCTTTTTTGTCTTCATCTTTACCATCTTTACATTGTGTCCTTTCTTTCTTTCAGGGGGAGCAGCAGCAGCATCAGGAGCTCTCTCCGCGGTCGTACGATGAGGAGGAAGGAGGTGGAGGGCAGGAGGACGGCCAGGACTTCACAGAGTTCAACCCCGCTGACGATCACTCTGCGGACTACGGTTTCATCTTCGCCCTGGTGTTCCTGGTGAGCGGGATCGTCCTGGTGGTCATCGCCTACACCATCCCCCGAGAGGCAAAAGTCGACCCGGACTCCGTGTCGGCTCGCCAGATGGAGAAGCTGGAGATGTACTACGCCCAGCTGGGCTCCCACCTGGACAAGTGCATCATCGCGGGCCTGGGCCTGCTGACCCTGGGGGGGATGTTCCTGTCTGTGCTGCTCATGGTGTCCATCTGCCGGGGCGAGATGTACCGACGCAGGGCGGCGTTTGTTCGGCCCAAGAGGACTTACGGCTCCATCAACCTGAGGATGAAGCAGCTGGCGACTGGAGAGGCAGTAGGGGGCGAGGGCGTGGACGGAGGTGAGGAGTTTTTGGTGGAACATGCAGAGATGCGGAATAACATACAGCCAGGTCCTAGCCGGGACTCCAAATCAGAACCAGGACCAAGCAGGCATCATCCTCCCACTGCTGCGTCTTCCTCTTCTTCTACAACTGCTGCACATGGAGTCAACTAGCTGTGCTTTACTTTCACTCTGCAGCTGGTTTGCCTTCCTCTGAGGGAGCACTCAGTTGCAAAATGGGGATGCAAAATGGTGCAGGCCCCCCATTTGTGCTGACAGGAGAAGCACATCTTGAGCACAAGGCTCTCTGCTGGAGCTACCCAGCTTTAACCCAGCGTTTTGGGATGAACGTAAACCAAGTTTATGGGATATTTATTCTAACCAATCATAAGGGATGTATTACTTAACAAAAGTACCGCTCGATCCGGTAGAACAAGAGAGGTAAGCCTTTGCCTGTGTGGAAAAGAGCACATTTGGAGATGAATGGTTGTATATCAGATTACAGTTCCAATATAAATCCTAGTATGTTAATCAGAGTTTTACATTAAAAAGCACATTGTGTCCGACAGCCGTGAAGGTTGGTCGTCACTGCAGAAAGCAAGATTAAAACTTTGTTTATGAAGTCCAGTGTTGAAACTCATCAAAAGATGTCTAAATAAAGTATAATGAAAAGTGTGATGCTAGCTCTCACACAGATAAACAGAGGCAACATTTTTGAAACTAATATTTCACTCTGGTGTGACATTTACACCCCCACCAGCATCAGCAATGAATGGACAATAGTAGGAAGGATAAAGCATAAAATAATCTTAAAACTGAACCCCAACTGTGTCACCACACACACACCCTCAAAAAAGGATGTTCAATTTAAACCTGCATTAAGCAATATTTCTGATTGATTAAAATGATTCTGTGTCATGCAAAAGAACCACAGAGTGTCAACATGAAACTGCAGCTTTTAGCAGCTTTTAGCATTGTTTTGGTTCTCTGGCCACACAGACTGTTTGGTTGAGCTTGTGAAAGGTTTTCATTTAGTTCGCGATGCAGCCTTTTCCTTAAAGTGATGTAACTTTTTTCTCAAAATATTACCAGTTTCTTGTAAAACTATTATTAAAGTTTGTTAAATATTTATCTCGATATCTAAATTTTTAGATATTTTTAGCCTGCTTGAAAAGTCACTAGATGATGCTACATGCTAATATGCATACATACATACATTACAACTTAAATTGTGTTGGAAAGACATTTTCTGTGAAGACACCCATGAAACTGACAGAAACTATACCATAACTGGAGCCTGACAGATACACTGGCAGGTATAAAATGGTTTATGTTATTTGTTTAAGCCATCAAATATCGCTAAAAGTATTGGCCTCAAAAATCCAGAATCAGTCGGGCTCCAACAATAAGTATACAGCACAAAAACAAAGATAAGTGATAAGAAAAAAATGGCTGCGGAAGAGGCCGTAAAAGTCTGTAAAAGACCAAATCTAGCGAGAAAAGTTGCTAAGCTACCGAGGTGCTGTAAGGTTATGTTTTTGGAGTCTTTAGTGGCCAAAAATTGCTTAATGCAGCTTTAACATTTGACATTTTAAAAACATTTAGCTGAAATTACCCGATGAGTGCAACATCATGATCAGCTTTAATTCACCAAAAAGGTGCCTGATGAAAACAGACAGGAAATACGATCAGATACAGAGAGAGGGAGGAGGGGATGATAAGAGGGAGGTGTTAGACTGAGAGGACTGATATGAGTCACTGTTAAGAGGTTGACACACATTACCCAGAAAGCATTGCATCAGCAGTCCAAGAGCTCTTCTACACTCTTACGTGATTTGATGGTGTTAGTCAGTAATCATTCTCGACCTCTACTTGAAGTTGTTTTGTGTTTTTTTTATCTTCCCCAACACATGTGGGATGACGAAGATTTTGTCACCGCGTCTTGGTTATCACAGTGGAAACTAGATGAAGGAAGAAAATGGAGTGTGTTCTCACCACAGGAACGTCTCCACCAGGCTAAATCGATTTTTGAGCAGCCGTATTGGGTCATTTAGTTGGGCACTAGACACGGAAATCTATGAAGTAAATTACGTGAAAGTCAACTCCTCAACAGTTTTCACCTGACAGAGTTACATGACACTTTTACTGCTGGTGGCTGAAGCCCATAAGTGGCGTGGTTTTATGTGTACATGAAATGTTGCTTTCATTGAATCCATAATAACAACCCAGATCTCCAAAGTATCATATCCAAGGTCTCATGCTGCATCACTCAAAACTGTTGCCTCATGTTTACTAATCAGCATTTTTCTGCTAGCATCACTTTCCACAGCACCAGAGTGAATCTTTGTGTCAT
Source organism: Macquaria ambigua (assembly GCA_008360985.2). NCBI lineage: Eukaryota > Metazoa > Chordata > Actinopteri > Centrarchiformes > Percichthyidae > Macquaria > Macquaria ambigua. The sequence continues at coordinate 69,180 of VMKM01001551.1, read as the reverse complement.
GCTGAAAGTTGATATCCACTATCAGCAGCTCCTGCATGGATGATTATATTTATCTAAGGTTTAAAGGTCCTGAGTGTTTAGTGGACAAATACATTAGCCCGTGCTACACGCTAATCGCTGCTGTGATAAGAAAACCTCACAGCTCCAGCTACAGTGACTTTCTGGTTTCATTTAATTGGAAGTTGAAATGAACCTTAACGGACGGAGCAATTATTATAATCAGGAAGTCCATAGAATCTATAAAAAACATGCTTAAAATAGCAAAACAGCCAGTGTAATTCAAAAGAACAAACATCAAGGTGTCTTCGGAGTCTTTTTATCTGTCGGACTGCAGATCTTAGTCCGCAGAGGAAGCTGGTTTTGACTGGAATGAAACTTTAATGACACAGCGCCTACTTATTTGTATTATATGTAAACAAATGTTATTTATGTCATGTGAGGATACAATATGCCTTAATGAGTAAACACAGACACTGTAAATTGTGTATACGCAAATATTATTATGCTAACGTATTAAGGTCTGTATAGTGAGACAATTAGCCAAGGGTAATGTAGCTGCACACACACACACACACACACATAAAATGTCCTCATAAGTCAGTTGTGCCAGTTTGTGGCTCTGTACTTGTGAGGGCATCTCGAGTCTAATTAATACACACTGACACACTAATCTCAAAGCTGTTTATTAAAATATGTACCGCATTTGAATTTCACAGTACAAATATACTGTAAATACTACATGTAGACACATCGGATGTAGAGGACCAGCTAAAGCTAATGCTCAGAAACCAAATACGCAACGCAGGTATGCAAACCTCGTCACAGTTGGACCAATTTTTCTTTCTGTCAGCAGCTTAATAACCTCAGCAGCATCTCAACAACAGTTTGATCAAAACAAACGAAACACAGCTCTGAAACTGAGCAGCTGAACAACAGCTTCACAATTCTGCTTCAATACCGAACATTTAGATTCATTAAATAACAAAGAACTCATAGGAAAACAAATAGATTTTAATGGTTAGTAGATATTAGGGCTGGGAGTAATGTTTTGTTTTTCATTGTAGATTAATTGTTTGGTCCATAAAATGTCAGAAAATAGTTTTTTTTTTAAAAACCATCCGAAATCCCAAGCTGACATAATTAAATTGCTTGTTTTGTTTGACCAACCATCGAAAAACAAAGAAAACCAGCAAATATCCCCATTTCAGTGTCTGGAACCAGTGCATTTCTGGCTTTTTTGCTTTAAAAATGACATAAACAAATACTCGATTATAAAATAGTTGCTAATTAATTTTCTGTCGATTGACTAATCAATTAATCGACTAATTGTTGCAGCTCTAGTAAATATACAGTAGATAAAATATTAACTGTAAATGATATGATAATTACAAAGGAATACTAGCACACTAAGGTTCCCTAAAATATTTTGCAGGAAATTAAGAAATAATTAAATTTAACCACAAATTCATTGACTTTGTGATCATGCATGAAAAACAGCTGACAGCAGAGTCAGAAATGATCCATGTTGGTCAGTACTGTTCTATAATCTCTGGTGCAGCAGGTTCACCTTGTGATTTGAAGACTGTTCTGTTATGAGACTGTCACAGGTTCAATCCCGGCTACAGTCCGTCTCTGCCGAGGTGTCCTTGAGTAAAGAAAAGACTCGTCTCCGACTGCTTCTGGTGGAACACGTGCTGCATTTATGTGTCAGAGCTTCATGGCTAAATCTTAAAACGCCAAATCAGCCTTATGTTTGGGCACTTCCAGCAGCAGGCAGGACGTTTCGAGAAAGTAGTGGACATTTTTGAGACATCAAGGAAAACAACCTTTGTTTACGTTAAAGAGACAGCACCCTCTGGCGGCCGCAGTATTTATGTCCGTCAAAAGCAAAGGAGGAAGTCGGGTGTTGTTATTATAGAGCCACAAAGTCCGCAGAGGCAGGAGTGGAGGAGTTGGATGGGTCAAAAAAATGTCAGATTTTGACCGTTGTTGACTTCCTGTTTCCTACCATCAGTCAACGCTGGTGTCTTTTAGCCATTACCACAGTCGTTTCTAACAAAGTACTTATTTTAACTCAAACCATGACCAGACGAACCTGCCAGCTCATGTTTTATTTGCTCAGCAGGTGCATCTGGTCCCCCTCCCATTCAGACAGATCTCCAGCCGACCAATCACAGCCATTTATCTAATATGGGGCGGGTTTGATACGATGACTGTACAGAGAAGCGCCGTTGAGGCATTTTCGTAAACAACCAAGATGGCTGCCGCTGATGTGGAGCGTTCTGAATCCGCTATCACATCAGTATTAAACAAATTGGACGGTATATTTTCTCTAAAAGAACAAACTACTGCACTTATCTCCCGGAGCCTGCCAGCAGAGTTTTCTCTGTTAATCGAAGGTTGTCTGAGAAATATCCTGCCTCCTTCTCACTTTCACATTTAGAGTGTGATCACACCTTTTTTTGTGTCTGAACTATAATGAAAACTGTGTTCTCACTCTGAACTCTGGACAAGTTTAAGTAAATATCATCCTACCAGATTAGTGATATTGGCAGGTTCAAACCAAAACAAAGAAATAGCTGTATGTTTTTATGCTTTCCAAAACATAGTAACTTCTGGCAGTTTAACATTCATACCAATAACTGTATTTTTCTGTAGCTCGTGTGAACTGAAGGCTCATTTTCAAGAATCTGATGTTCATTTGTTGATCCAGCTTAACTTCAGTAGCATTACTCTCACCTGCCCAAGCAAGCTGGACTGAAGTAGTAAATCCTCCCGAACTTAGCTGCCGCAAACATACCATTTCTTACCTGGCTGTCTATAATATCCATGACACACAAACCAAATTACATTCACCTCCACTGTAATTGGCTGCAGCTGCAGAAGTGTCAGTGGTAGATATGTCAAAATCTCTGCAAATGAAACAAAAACTGTCTTCATGATAGAAAGATATGTATGTAACACCAAGGATACACAATTGTTCCTTTAAGAAAACTGTTTTTAAAGAGATTATTTTATACGCCCTCTACCAGGTGAGCTACCGGGCGCCCCAAGAAAATAGTTTAAGCAGTGTTTGGGGGTGTGATTACGTGATCGACAGATGTTTGCTGCGGTTGTTGGCTGTTGCTGCTTGCTTGCCCCAGGTTTACTCCACTTTACACAAGTTTGGATTTTCTGACCCGAGCAGTGAGTGAACCCAAACAAGCTTCAAACTGCCCCTTTAAAAACCTGTGAGCGCTACCTCCATGTTTTTCTGCAGTTTATGGTTTGAGCATGTTTTTTTAGGTTGAGCACAAAGATGCTTGATGGTACACAGAGAGAAAAATCTATATGGAAATGCCACTACATGTTCGTACAAATTTCGTTTTAAGCTGAGACTCTAATCCAGACTGAGCACTACAGTAGAATTTGCTTCAATCTGTACATCACCGGTATACAACCAAGAGTACAAAGGTCAAACTGTTTCTGTGATTTCAGTGTGATTGAGAGACTAGTTTGGAAAAAGAAACAGAAAAGAGAAGTTAACGGAGGCAGGAGAGGATGTGATAGAGCGAAGCAGAGTGAGCGAAGGAGATAAAAAGATGTAGGAGAGCCGATAGGATGCAGCAGAGACGCTCGATGACGTGAGGTGATTCTTGAAGAGATGGATTTTCAGCTTGCGGGAGGGGGGGCAGGGAGTGACTCTGCATGAAGCTAAATACTTTCAAAGACATATTCAGGTTTCCCAGAATAAAAAGGGACAGGAATAAACAGCTCATCTGAAGGTTTTAACGAGCATGAAAAAGCCCTCTAACGCTGATTCTTGCGGAGAGCCAGAGAGAGAGGGAGATTAGGTCTGCTTCAACCTGCAGGTCCTCATTAGTGGGGGAAACAACCCGGCAGCAAAAACACAACATGATAGAGGGAATGATTGTTCTTGCTGGTTCGCTTCACACAGGTTGGACGCACAGAGCTGGAAGAAAAGAGGCTTGAAAGGGTTTTTAGAGTGAGTTTAGTTACATGCACGGATGGATAGAATCAGGTCAGGAGGAAGCAGACAGAAAGATCGTTGATTGCTTTTGTGGAAAAACTCTTAAAGAGGAAGTGCGACGATTTTACACATAACAGTGTGTTTCCGGGTGTTGGGGAGTACTACTGCATATGTGAAAAAGGTTGTATGAAGCCTTTAGTGTCTCCAGAGGGAGCTGAGTGAAGTCTGATAAATGTCCTCAAATGATGTCGCTGTATTCAGCGTCGGTTGGGTCTGAAGACTACAATTTAAAAAACAATCTGTTGGTGTGGAGTTAGAAAGAAGTGAGCTCACCAGACCTCTGTAGCCTGCTGGCCATCTCTGCTGCAGGCTACTGGCTAGCCAGGCTACATTAGCCGCTACTTAATCTCTATAGTAGTCAATTGAAGCAATAAATTCCTCAGTGAGTGCTGTATTGACTGAGAAAGCTCATGGAGCCGTGCCGGCAGTACCTACATGTACCACAATGCATTGCACGCGATCTTCTGATGCCCAATGAGCAAGCTAGCTGCTGGGTGCTGCTAATCAAAGTTACACAGCGTTGCCAAGCCAACGTATTCCTGCAGTTTGACCATTTCTTTTTCACACATAGCTATATCGTTACCTTCAGGGCAGCAACACACACACACACACACATACCTGCACGGAGCAGAACAGGCATCTGTATAACAACAAAGCTTGTGCATATGAATGCAGAATCTGTCGGCAAGGGACAAGATTTTGTTACCGGAAGCGTTCTGGTTTCTGTTTGTTGTCTGAGTAGTATTGACCAATCACGTTTGAGCAGACTTTGGTTGCATGCAGGTAAACAGTCCATGTGGAGAGAAAAGAAATGCAATCTCTGAACCTACCGGCTATCGTCTTGACTATTTCATTTGTAGGAAGCAGTTCACAGGGAGATCTGTGGAGAAAGTAACTGGGACATTGTTACTAGAAAGACATATTGGTGTTGAATGATTTTCCATTCACTTATATCAGAGACAGATATTTCCAAACCTGGGAAAATAAAACCCAAACTCTGGGGACGTGGGAGTCTGGAGCATCTGAAAAGAGCAAAACTATGTTTCTGTTCCTCTGTGGTGCGTTTGAATGTCAAGACCGAACACGAGCACCTTGGCCAAAGACACAGAGAAAATCAATCTTTATTCTGTCGGCAGCACAATGACTCTGTTACCATAGAAATAGTCTATTTATATCAAGGACTGTTGGTGGAGCAGTTCTCGGATGTCATGGAAAGTCCTTGTGAGGGCACGACAGATGAGACAATGTTATAAACTCTCAAAACCTCTCATTGTATCCCCAAGGAGGGGAATATTTAAAACTGAGGAGCCTTTGTGGGAACAAATTACACATTCTTTAGTACAAATCATCCATAGGTGGAAGTTTTCCAAGAACTGAAGCTTTAATTCACACCAGACCAAGGGCAACATTTAGCTGAGTAGTTAGAACTTGCTGCAGGAAATCAGGAGGACAAAGCAGACAAATAGCCCCTGCTATGGTGATAAATAAAACCTTAGCATATGGTTAGATTTTTTTATTTTGTTTGGTTGCCACAGTCATCAAATCCCAAAGTTACTTAGCATGTAAATAACTGAGTTTCTGTATATGATTGGATAGAGGAGGGTGTCGGTTGTCGGTACAACTCTTGTCATTCTTTGTCTTACTTCTATATTGCTACGGTTCCCATGATGCTTTGGGGAATGTAAACAGGAAGTATAATGTTGCCACGGTTTCAGTGAGTTACTGTGGCCTACAATTTCAGCCTGCATTTGCTTACATTTTGGCAAATTGCCACAATGTATGCTGAATTAACTATTAGTATTTCCTGTTTGTAATGTACCCATGGATTTACAGACAACTATCATCGGATTACTTTGATACTGAAGAAAACTTAAAAACGTGATTCTCAGGCACGTTCTGGAGTTATGACTGAGGAGTGTCTTTTTTTCTCTGATTTCTAAGCAGATTTATGGACGTTTATTTGCTGCAGACATGGGAGAAAATAATATCCTCGGAAAGTGTGAGCCACACTGAATCTAAAAATATGTGTATCATGACTGTGTGTTCAGTTATGACTCAAATGTGACGCAAATTGTGTCAGTTGAGGGTTTTTAAGTACCTGAATTGCCTCCATGAGCTGTCACAGCTACTGCAGCTTCTGCAACTGCTGACGGTGTTGATAAAAGGGCCAAATCAGCAGCCAAACTACAATAACTAACTTCCTGTTTTCAGAACACCTGTACGCACCTGTCCCTCTCACCTCACGCAGTATGTTTTACCTCACGTGTCTCCCTTCACAGTTTGACAACCTCTGCTCTAAAGCAAGGCAGGATACGCTGGTAGTTCAAAGCAAATATATATATATATATGTTATATATATGTTTCTGTTTGTCCTCTCCAGAACAGAAACATTCTCCCTCCCCCTTCTCCAAACTGAGGGGTCAAAGGTCAGTTGCAACACAGTGTTCCCGCAGCTGCTTGCGATTCAGTACTTTACTCAAGGACACTTGAGCAGCGTGCAGGGTTTTGACCCTGAGCTCAGGCTCATTAATCACAACACATCCTGCAGCTTCAGAAAATAACCAGAGACGGTGTGAAAACAAGCTCCTGGTGAAAATATGACCTCAAATCAGCCGCCGTTTGAGCTGCCAGAGAAAGAAGATAGAGGGAAATAACTAAATAAATAAAACTAAAACCCTGCACAAACCACCCACTGCAAACACCCAGACTGAATGGTCCTTCCTCTTCACAGGCTGGAGCTCCATGCTTCCCTTTATGTACAGATATAATATGCACAAATGTAACACACAGCGGTAGCATTTTACTCAGACTCAATGAATGTACAAATGAATACTGTAACGCAGGAGGTGGCGCCATCGCAGCAGTGTCACGCTCAATATCACAGTATCTGTCGGTCACACGGTCACATGATTTCACTGCAGTCGCCTTGGAAACACTGTTGTATAAGCATTCCTGCTCTCTGCTCTTTTTTTTTCTGTCTTAAACGTACAAAGTTAATAGATGTGTATTAAACGAGATAAAGTGTTTGGTGTCCAAACACTCATAAACTGTCACCTTCCACTGACTGAGGGATCTGTCATCATTGGTAACTTGTTTTAAAGGGGCAACAAGTCATCAGAGACCTTTATTGATCTCTACTGGTTACCAGTAGTAATTGCAATAACACTGCAAAAAGGATTTCCTCCTACAAATGTCTCCTCCAACATGATTCTCCCATTACGTTGAAGCAATTATTAGGGTTGAACGATTTTAAGATGATTACTTCTCTTGAATATATCACCCTTCTTTTCTGTCAGTATTCCAACACAAAAGCATGCATAAGATAAAACAACACTTCCTGTTAAAGGCCCGTTATCTTTGAGGTGGAAATGTCCCGCATACAGAATCGTCTGATCCTCTGTTTCTCTGCATATATTCTCTTCTGTACCTGACCAGTTTTAAGACGTCCGAGTGGTTGTAGGTCTATTTCTGTTATTACACAGTATTTAACCACACAGCTGGACAGCCAGTTGCCATTTTACCATGAAAAGTAACTGTAAGAAGCCTACAGCTGAAAAGTTGATCCAGTTATATTAACAGAGTCGTAGCGACATATGTAGTCAAGTTTCAAGTTTACAAATGTGGCACAAATTTTAAACAAAAATAGTCAAAAGAAAATGTGAAAAAAAATGCATGTTAATATCCACTACTGTTGTGTGAATATAATATTAAGAGTTGGTTGATTGAGATAAACAGCAGGTGGCGCTAATTCTCCAGTCGGTGCCATTAAACCACCACAGCAGCAGCAGAAGAAGACACAACGAGATGACGTCCTTCAAAGAGCTCCCGTCAAAGCTCAAACGATGAAGAAGGTTACAGCCTCCTCATCGCTCCACGCTGATCTGATGGAGTCGGTTTCCTGTGCACTTGTGTTTTTATCGATACACCAACTTTTCCACCTCAGCCAAGCGTAAAAACATTTTTGCGATATTTAGACTTTTATTTCTTCAAAATTCTGCCGTTTTTTTATGCCCAAATTGAAATTGTGCATAAAAAAAGTGGATGCGCACATGTGGAAAGTCCTGGGATCCCATTTTTCCAGGAAAAAGGACCAGATTTTGGTGAGAATTCCCATGAAATACCAGAACATCAATTCCCAGCATTCAACCCTGAATCAGATATCCTACGATTTATTATTTTTTGCAGTAAGTGTTTTGGGGAAACCTGCAGTAATCATCTGTTCACAGATTCTGATTATTGGGCACGTTGTTGTGTGAAGGAATAAAAAGTCACTTGTTGCCCCTTTAACTTGTTAACATTATTTATTGATCCCAGCTGACAGCGTGGTCTCATCTGCTGCTGTGTCACGGCGAATGACAATAATACTGAGTGCAGTGCATTTAACAATAAATGTGCTGTTTGAGGCCACAGTGCCCGAAGTCGTCCACATGCTGGCAGCACTGCAACATATTTAGCCTTCAAAATAAAAGCAGGAACAAGAAGGTGACAGATGCCTCGGGGCAGCCGTGTTAGAAACTCACTGTTTAGGAATTTAAATGTAAAAAACAAAACAAAAACCTATTCTGTCCTGGTGAAATATCACTCCAAGAAACCAGAATGAAATGAAGCTTATTAAAGTCTATGAAATGTATGAAAAGAATATTACGTGGCCTGAGAAAGAAGTTGTGTGTCTGTTTGTGAATCTTGTGCAATCAATATATGACAATGAAAGTAACATTTAGCACAGAAATAAAGGTCTTTAAGGGGCATCTCACCTGTATTTCAAACTGTTTTTCTACATTAGTTACACTCTCAGCTGGTGGAAATGTTTATTGATTAAAACTGATTTCCTCTCACAAAATTAGTGTCTGTAGATATTTGAGCTAATGTACAAAAACCAGTGTGATAAAACATGAGAAAAGTGACATATCCCTTTAACCTGAGTGAAAACAGGGTCTCTAAACTGTTATAAAGCAGCATAAAAAATGTTTATCCAGAAACTTCTGTTGTTTTATTAATTAGTACAAGTGAAACTCTGCTTTTTCTTCCAATTTTTCTCTTCACATTCTGCAAAAATCAGAGCGAAAAATCGGTTTAAAAGTCGCCCACTTCTTAAAACAGAACTGGAGCTTTATATGTTTTAAGGACGACTTTATAACATTCATACGCCACAAAGAATCCAGATATTTGTCGTCATTGAAAATATCAGTTCTGTATTTCAGCCGATGATGAATATACGGATCAATCAAAGTCTAATTGAAATGGTTTAAACTGCACAGAGCCCCTGGTTCGCTCAGCGGTGTATTTTGTGAAGAGCACAGTTACAGTTGTGTACAGTGTATAACTGCAGTATGTTGTTAAAATCATCAAGTGTTTTATTTGTGACGATTATTAGTTCATTATCATTTTACAAATCTTTAAAATCGCCATAAACGTTCCTCTTAAAAACACCTAATTTGAAATCAGATAAACGTGAATGTTGGGAGTTTTAAATATTCTATGACTGAATTGAAAAAATAGATTCTCACACACAGAAATTGATCCAATAACACACACACACACACACACACACTTATATATATGAATTTCTGTGTCATCATTTTGGGCCCGTCTCCTGTGTTTGGTCCCCACTCAGAGTTGATAAGACGCTGCTTTGTGTGCTTCAGGAGGCCGGTGACTCTGCATGTTGTTAGTGTGTGACGCTGTAAAGGTCCGACTGCCTTGTTCCTGTACATACTGAGGAGCTGTATACTGTGTGTAACCATGATGCTGCTTTTTAAGTAGGATTTTGTTAACGTGACCAATAAAATCTTTCTGTTGTTGTTTTTAATCCAGTGTGTCGACGCGTCTCGCTGCTCGTTTTCTCTCTTAAACTTCAGCTGAAGCTAATTTGCATTTAAGCAGGTTCACAGGTGAGAAAACCATCTAGATGTGCAGCTGTGGTCAGCAGGGCAGCCGGGGAAGGGGTTCTGGGTCAGACCTGGACCTGCTGACTGCTTGATATTCAGATGAGCAACATTTAAATCACGTCATGTGTTTCTATTTGTACTTGGATATCATCATCTGCATTTGACTGTACCTCTTTGTTTATTCTGGTGCAGAGTTGCCACCTTCAATGTGGAAAAATGAGGGACACCTTGCCAGGACCCCAACGCTCGGGGTCTGGGGGTCGTCCACCATGAGATTTTGAGTGTCAGACACTTCATTTCCTGCATTTTGGTACTGAAAACTCTTGGTTAAGTCCCTTTAGTTTAGTTTTGCATTTAATAATTAGCTGAAATATTGAAAACGTACCACTGAGTGTTATTTAAGCTTAGTGGAGGTGGAGACGCTGAAGTCATGTGACCGTGGTGTAGCTGGTTTATAGCCTAATGTTAGCTTTTTACTTCTGGAGATTGACTTTATGCAATTAAAGATTATCTTGCTGAACAAAACGTGTAAGTATCGTAAACTGTTGTTTGCCACAGAGCTTATTTTCTGCAATAATCCAAAATCCATTTGTGGAGGAAACCAGGGCGATGCTAACTTCTGGGTTGGCCTACAACATCCCTGCAGCACTCTATTGTAAATGTCTGGTCCTTGAATGTAACACAACCCCCACCTTTTACAACATCATTTGATCAGGTTTTCATCCCGGTGTTTGTCCTCTTCATACTCTGACAGAGTGTTTTCTTTTATATTGAGCCACTGACCTTCAAATGTCTGCGACTTTTCTTCTTCAGCTGTATTTTAATATTTCTCTAAAAGTCTCTCTGTCTCCCTCTCTTTGTTATCGCTGTCAGTCCTTTGGCAGATTTGGATCCGAAACAACGGCCTGAATGTCGCTCTTTGTCTCTTTTTTGTCTCCCTCTGAGTCTTCTCGTTATATTCATTTTTTATTCATTATTTCTCTCTCTGCTGTCTTTGTGTGGCTGGCTCGGTGACTCATGATTGTCCACAAGACAAAATGAGATCCTCACTCCTCTTTCAACCATCAGAGGAAAATCATACTGAAGGTATGTAAAATATGTTGTTTATCTCCTACAATGAACAAGACAAACAGAATCAAGGGTCAGAAAGAGTTTGAGAAAGGTCACACAGCTATTCAGTGTCGTCATCTGCAGGTTTTAAAACAGCTGAGAGCAAAATACCACATCGTCTGAATAATGTAGCATAAATCACGTAGAGGGCTCAGAGAGGAGGCAGAAATCAGATTTGATACAATCAGATATGTTGTTTTCTGCTGAAAAGCCAAATGTTCCTTTGACATTACGATGCCACAGCAGCTCTGTGAGGCTGCATTCCTGGTGCCTTCAAACGGTGTCATGTTTACCGGAAGAGTCCATGTGAACGCCCCCCTCTTCTCTCTCTTGTGCTTCGCACGCAAGTCTGCCAATCTGTTTGAGAGAAACAGATAAATGAATTGAGAGAGTGTGTGTGTGTGTGTGTGTGTGTGTGTGTGTTTAGGTGGCAATAGTGGCGGTGTTGGTGGTTTCTGTGAGGGCAGCAACAGTGGTCTGTAACTCCACCACCACGGCAGCAGCAGCTGCTGTACGGGGGCGGGGGGGGTGCTTTCTCCGCACGACCTGAGGTCACCATGGATTTTCCCAGCTCCTCTAAGAACAACCTCCCTCTGTATTTTCTCTGAAAAGTACGAGCTGCTCAGCAACACAGATGTCGTCCCCTGGATTAAACAGGAGTGGGAGGCGCTGTGTCCACTTGTCCCACATATTCCAGAAAGCAGAAAGCTTGTCCTCCTTGTGTTGAGATGGATGAGTGAGTCGGTCAGAAAAGACATTCGATTTAAAAATGTAACTAAAAAGAGGGCACAAGGGTTAAGTCGCCTTGGTTTTTTAACATTTGCATCGTTAGCTATTCGAGTGACTTGAAACCCAACACTTACATTTTAAAGTGTAATCCTGCTCGGCCACTGTGGACATTATGTTTGGGGACGCCATATTCTCTTGTGCGCAATGAATCTTGGGATGAGTTGGGCCTCGAAGGATCCAACCGTTAGATCCTCCAAATTCAGGAAAAGAAGGCCTCATTTGAAGGAGCCTTTAGAAATGGGACGGCCTTGTCGCACCGCTGTGACGCGTTCGGTCTTCAAATGCAGCCTTCGAAGGATGCGATCCCTGAATTGAGACACAGCTACAGTGAGCATGTCGCCATGCTAGTTAGCATTTAGCTCAGAGCACAGCTGTGTACAGCCTCACAGAGCTGCTAGCGTGGCTGTAGACTCTTCGTCTTGTTTAAGGGAAAACAGAGTAGATTTATATTTCTACCGTTGGTCACCTGGAGCTGACAGTTTAACTTATTGTAACTCTGCTGCCTCACGCTGTTTGCCGTTTCTTCCTGCTCTAACTGGCATCTGAGAGGGAGCACCGCTGTGACCAGAGCGTCAACTACCTGTGGTGTCTGCTACTATATTTACCTCTCAGCGCTCCCTGGGACAGATAAAGAGAATTGGAGATGGCTGTTTTGTCACCTGCCTGCAGGGGAAATATCAGCTCAAAGTAATGAGCAGAGAGATATAAATAAAAAAGGCCAGAAAGAAAGAGAGAGATTGGTAATTAGGTGAAAGAGACAGAAAAATAAAGGACAGATGAGGACAGAGATCATTGAACGAGACCAAAGTGATTTTACATGACAAACGGATGGTTAAAGGGGGAAGTGATGGTGTTCATCTCCGGCTTTGTGTGAGTGTGGAGAAGAAAGAAAGGAGAACAAAAGAAAAATGTAGAGCATTAAGGTCAGAGAGAGAGAAAGACAGGACAGGAGAACATCAGAGAACATGAGGAAGGAGAGAAAGAACAAGAAGTGACATGAACTCAGAGGGGAAAAGACAAGAAGACAACAGAAGGAGGATGAATGACATTAGAGGAACATCAGAGAACAGAAGGACGAAAGGAAAAGAGAAGAGAGGAGGCAGAAAGATGAAAGGGTGGAGGTAGGAGAGAAGACAGAGAGATGAGAAGAAGGAACTGGGATGGAGGAGGAGAGAAAGATATATGAGGAAAAGAAAGACAGGAATAAAGAGGAAAGGGGAAGACAACAGGTGGAGAAGGAGACAAGAAAGATGAAGCAAAAAGTAGGGAGGTGGAGGAGGAAGGAAATGTTGAAGAGAAGTTAAAAACATGGAGGGAATATAGAGAAAAGAGTGAGGGCAAAATTTCTCTCTTTATGTCCACTAGATTTGTTTAGTGTGATAAATTAGTTTGTAATCAGGAGAAAAGACAGTTGCAGTCTGGGGAACAGTCTGCCCTGGGTTTCCAGCCTTGGGCAGAAAACTTAGCTGGAGACAGACTATCTTTGTTCGAGGGGATTCTGTACTCTGAGTTTGCAGGAAACTTAGCTGGAGACAGACTATCTTTGTTCGAGGGGATTCTGTACTCTGAGTCTGTGTATTGTGAGGTTATAAGTATGTGACAGCATCTTTTCTTCTTTGTCAGAGCTTCATATGCATTTTGATCTCTGACCTTCCGCTGAAATCACTCTGTGGGCACGCCTGCACTGGTCCCTGTCTGTGTTTTACTATTATACATGATGTTTCTGGATGTGTATGTTGCATTTTACTGCTGTAGATGTTTTAGGTTGTGCTAATTTTAACTACTTTAAATACTGTTGTCAAGCAGTTTGTCTGCACCCTTTCATTGCATATAGTCTGCTGTGGATGCTCCAGTCGCTCAGAGATTTGCACTGTTCACAAACAAAGACCACACCATTGGGCAGCTTAATGTTTGGTTTATTAAAAATAAGGAAAAGGGAAAAGCTTGCAAAACCCCAGGAGGTGAGACTCAGGGTGCAGCGTGAGGGTGCTGCCTCATTTCAGGGACTCTTCAGTCTCCGTTTAATCCCCCTGTGGTTCTTGGGCTGAGGGAGAGAGACAAGTGGCATCAGTTACTGATGTGATATGAATTCGTATAAAGTTGTCTCATGTTCGTGGCTGTCTTTTAGATATGTAATGAGTGTATACATGTCCAGTAAGTATAAAGTGCTCCTCAATACTGTGCATTCAACCACTATGGGATATGTACAGTATGTGGGTAGACAAAGCTGAGCTGTTGTGTGTGGGAAGTAAACTCGAGTCACCCTGCAGGCACATTTTGAGGCAGATCAGTTTGTCAAGACCACAAAGGGCCAGACTAGGCTGTTCCCACCATCTACAGTCACGCTTTTTCAACATTTCTAAAATTAAGCCATTTCTGTCTTCCAACAGTCATTCATGCTTTTATTTCATCCAGCTAGATTATTGCAGCAAAAAGTCTCTACAGTTAATTCAAAATGCAGCCGCCAGGACTCTTCAGTCTCACGCCCCAATGTTATACTTAACTAATATTTAACTTAGAGGCCTTTTTCTCTGGTTCCACATCGTTGGATGAAATGGCACTAAGAGAAGGGAACATACGATTAATACGCTGTTTGTTGTTAACGTTATGTGTTGCTGACTTGATCCAGTATCCAAGCCTAATCTATCTGTTAACGTTCCCCTCATCTCTTTAATGCACGTTAGTTTGATTCAGATGTGCTGACAATTTACAATCTGATTGTATAAACGTCTCACTCTTTAAAAGTGCATCACAAACAGTCTATTTTGCTGCAGCTCTACGGCGCTGCTAGTATTTGATTATATTAGATTTTTCAGGCATCAGCCTCCTTCTTAGATGTGATTATATGACCTAAAAAAGCTCCCTGTTAAATTACCCTTAACATATCCACAGCTGAGGGTAGGATGAGCCAGACTTAACAAAACAAGGATTATGTGAGCTCTGTCAAACAGAGGAGTCAGTGGATCGTGTCATTTTTACCTGCCAAAGGTGATCTCAAGAACAAGAAACACTAAAGATGGAAATCAGGAAGCTTTGAGTAAAAGACCTGAGTAACAAATGTATTTACCATCGAGTTAGGGAGTCTATTCCATTATTAGAAAGAAACTGAGCCGATCAAAAGAATTTAGTGTTAAGTCAAATATAGTTTATTTTTCTTTATTTGTTTATTTATTTATTTTGTTAATGGGATATACTTCATCGGTAATGCACCTGGTTGCCACCCGCTATAAAACAGAAGAAGAAGAGTCGGAGGAGGAGGAGGAGGAGCATTGAGGAGGAGGAGGAGGAGGAGGAGGAGGAGGAGGAGCATTGAGGAGGAGCTATGAGGAGGAGGGCGGAGGACTCCTGCCAATCATATTTATACGGGCGTACAGCGCGAAACAGTTACTACCTTTCTGTCTCACTCATGAGAATTAACTTGACTTATTTTGGTTCACGGCGGTTCCTGTGAAACTAGCTGCTCTCCGTTGTTAGCTAACAGCAGCAGAGCATTGTGAGCTAGTTCGTTACTTCCGGACAACATGTTCACAACTTCTGAGCGTCTGTTTCTGTGCGTCTGTCTGCTGACTGTGAGTGGAATAATACCTGGACAAGAACACGGTAAGAAAGATAACGTTAAATTAGCAGCTAATCAGCTAAACCTCAAGACATAGATCTAATAATTATTAGTAACTTCACAGATCCACAACACCTGATGACACAGGTGATTTGATGTAGCATCCTCCTGGTTCATTGTTTTGGTCATTCGGGATATTAAAACGAGTTAAAAGAGTTATCAAGGGGATGCCCAAGAACTTTTTAAAAATATATATTTTGTTTCATTACTGTCGGAGTGTTGTGGCTTTAGAGAGTTTAGCTAAATGATTTAATAATAATTTAATAAGAACAGTTTGTTTTACCAGTATTGGGTCTACACTGCCACATCCTGTGTAGCTGGAGAGGCTTCACTGTAACAAGATGCTGCTCGTTGTTACTGTGGTTAAGTGGATCAACCCAATACTGAATTTTAACTATTTTAAGTGATTATTAATAACTATTCTGCACGTTATTTGCTTCAAATCTAAACGAGTTTTCATAAAGCTACTTCCAGCAGTCAGTAGTCTGTATGCAAGGGCGTCACCGTGGTATAGACAAAGTGCATTTCCCACTATTCTATATTTATATATGAACATTTGCACATTTAGAACAGAGATTTGAGGACTACATTGATCATTTAAAGGAATAGTTTGTGATTTCTGAGAAAGTGGCTTCATAAACAAGACACTTTACTCATTTTCACTTGTTGTCAGCTGTTTAATATTTAATGGAAAACTTGGTGTTGTCCACCCGTGTCTTAACCTGATGAAGATGGAGTATTGCTCTCCATGTAGCCACAATCATTCACACACAAAGCATTTACCTGTAGTGCCTCACTAAGCTGCCTGTTCAGCTGGATTCTTACACTTACTGTCTGTGTGCTAATGTACTAAACTGCATTATAGTTCATGTTCCACTTTCTCACCTGGTCACCTGTATCTCCAGACCACGTCCCTGTCTGCTTCCAGCATGTCTCTCTGTGCTGCCTGCAGTGTGACCACATGTCATTATTTTACCTGAAGATCAATGACTGATGACCTTGATGATCATTTTAATTTGATACACTGAATATTCTGCTTGAATATCTAGTTTTATTTGCTTTAATGTAATCCTGCTGTTTATCTAGCTATACAGTAAGTGTATAAAGAACAGTGTACAGTAGTAACAGTTACCTGAAACATTAGCTATTGTCTCATCTACTAACCTAACGTTACCTATTTTGGTAGCTAGTAACTTACTGTCTGAATAAAAACTTGTATGTCCGGCTGCCGGTCCTGCAGATTAGCCCCCACCCACCCCAAAATAATGCGTGGTAACACCCTAGTTTGTTTGTGTGCACTGCAGGTTTTTATGCAAACTACTCTGTCTTACCGTTTTTCTCCATTGAGTTAATGTATTTGTGTTCTGACTGCATATGCTGCTGATGCAGTTAACACAGCTTCAGATGCCTTCACTTGACCCTTCATGATTTTTGGCTATTTTCACTCAACCATCACAAAGAAAACCTGGTTTACAAAACATTTAACACAATTACAGAGAGAGTTCAGATTTCACCTGAGAGTTTTCTGTTTACAATAATCTCAGTCTCGTTCCTAATGAAGAGAAACGTGCTGACTCATTCACTGTGTGAGAATATAAAGAGGTTCAAAACTTTATACTCTGTATTTGCTAAAAAAAGAAAATCATCATCAATCACAGTTGATTCTGTGTGAAGAATTGGAGAACAAGTTTAAACCAGCCACAAATACGGCAGCTGTGAATGCAAGTGTGCAAAAATCAGAAGAAACATGTGACAACTATTTTAACCGAAAACTGCAAACTTCTAACACCTGTAGTGGTGAAGAACAACCAGCTGATACCACTAATGATTCTGTTCGGGAAAGACAATCTGTCCAAACTTTGGTGGATGGTTTGCAACCAGAGCTCAGAGACATTTTTGTAATATATTATGTGGGATGTCAAAGTGCAAGGCCGACTGATATAAAAAGACACTGTGCACACGTGGAGACTGTTGTTCAGGATGAAAAGAATCAACAGTCAGATGACTCAGTCAGCCTACTGTACTCCAACTGGAAGAGAAAGAAATTCTTCGTTTGGGAGGAACAGAGAAAACGATGTTTGTTGGAAATATTTCAGATTAGGTCATTTTTCCAGAAACTGTAAGACACAAGTTTCTTCAGAAAGGGATGGCGAACAAGCCACGTCATATCCACCATCCAACAATGTATCTGTGAACAGACCATTTGGAGACAGAGGTCAGAGAGCACAAAGATCTTGACTATCTGTGAAAGAGCAAATTCCTTATAATGTTTGTCAGGAGGAGAAACAAAATTCACAGACGTTTGGATTGTGTGACTTTAAAGATGCTGATTTGCTATATTCCTCTCTTCATTATAAACTGAGCTAAACTGGATGTATAATACATCCATGCTGTGTGGCAGGTGAGCAATTGTTATTGGACAGAATAGGCGCCATCTTTGGGTCATATTCATTGACAGAAAGTCATGGAGAACATCTCAAGATCTCAAGAGACATTATGTGGGAGTTACACGATGGAACTATTTCTTTGTGGGCGGACTGATTTTGTGGCGTCTTGTAGTTACAGCATGTACGTCCCCATAAAACCACAAACTGTGGTTTTACATGTGTCTCTCTCTCTCTCTCTCTCTCTGCTTTATTGACATGAATGTAACAACAATATTGCCAAAGCGTCAGATAATGATATTAAAATAAGAATAATAATAAAAAAAGATACAATTCATAAAATCAGGAAAATAGCAAAAAACTTAAATACACGTGTGTGTGTGTCTATCGATAAGTAATCTGACTACTAACTAACGTGCTTGTAGGTGTTTCAGAGTAATTGAGGTGACATGTAAATGTTATCTGATTTCCTGCCTTCACCTGATTGCTCTTTATTTAAACATAATGATTAAAATATGTTTCTCTTCCAGGACCAGAGGTCATCATAGTGAAAGAAGACAGTGATGTTATTTTACTCTGTTCCCTCAACAAGGAGAACATTAAGTCAAAGCGCTTTGACTGGAAGAAAGATGGTCAGAAGCAGGTGTTCCTGTATGATGGAGGCATTCATTCCAATAACGGCCGTCCAGGTCAAGATGAGCAGTTCAAAGGTCGCGTCTCACATTTTGAAGATGAGCTGAAGTCTGGCAACGCCTCCATAATCATCAGAAAGACGAAGGTGGCTGACAGTGGAGACTACACCTGTGATTTTCCACATCTTCAGCCAAGACAAATACTCACACTTGTTGTTGGTGAGTGCTTTCATTAAACAGTTCATCTTAATGTTTTTATTTATGTTTTGTAGTTTAGGTTTGACACCAACTGTTTGTCCATTCAGTTTTCTGTTTAAACCTCTGACGAGTAACACTTTGAAAGAACGACTTTAATTACATACCAGCAGTTTCATGTTGACAGCTGAGAATCACATGCAGCTGTCATACTGGCAATAAAGAATTATTAATACAATAAAAATCTGCAGTTTCTGAACGTAGTCAAGATGTAGATAAAACATATGAACATCTACTGTATATTCATTAGTATAGTTACAGTTTTCTTTCTAACTTCAAGATTAGCTTGAAAGCAGCACCACATGTATCTCAGACAGACACGGACACATCAACAGACAGCTGACAAGATAAAATCATAGTACAGTGACTCTTTGAAGTTATAATGTTAAATTCATGTTGAGACTAAAAGTTTTTAACTCAACTCTGTGGTAATTTATAGCCCCAGATAGTAAGGTAAGATTCCTACAGTCGGTTGGTCATGTTCTGCTTGTTTGTTAGGCGTTTGGTGTTATGAGTTTGTAGACTTTTCAAACCCTGTCCCATCATCCCGTCACATTATACTTCTGCAGTGTTTGACTGACGCAGCAGCAGTTCAGGCAGCAGCAATCTGACCTCTTTATGCAACTAGTGATAATTACACAAGGAGTCATTGTTGGTGCACTGCTGCAGATCCTGGCATGTTACCAGGTCAGTGCAATAGTATGAAACCATTGGCAGGACTGTGTGTGGAGTGGTGTGCATGTGTGTCCTCCTCAACCTGTGGTTTTTACATTTGTTTGTGTGGATTAAACACTTTAGTCTGCTGGTAGGAAGATTTTACCTTTGGACAGTCAGGCTAGCTGTTTCCCCCTGCTTCCAGTCTTTATGCTAAGCTAGCCTAACAGTCTGCTGGCTATATCTACAGCACAGACATGAGAGTGGTATTAATCTTCATATCTAACTCTGTAACACAGCGAATAAGCAAACAGGAAATGGGTAAGTGGAGTGCTGCCTAATCAATTCCACCTGCTGAGCTCAATCAGACAGATTCTGACAGTTAACCAGTTAGTTACTAGATGATCATCTAAACGTCTTTAAATATGTCTTTTGCTGTGTGAATCAACACCTCTGCTCGTGTTTTCCCAACTCCATTTAGATGTTGACAAATGACTCCATTACATTATATTTGTCTTTCAGAACTTACCTTTAAAGACCGATCAGGAGAAATCTCAGGTGAGTGATGACGTCACTGATCTCTGCAGCTGCAGTATGTGTGCTACAGCTCTGTAGGTGTCAATCACAGGTTTTCATACAGGATCTTCATGTTCTCACACAGTGTAGCAGGTAGACAGATTAGACAGGTAATCAAGCTACAGGTAAGTTGATCATTTCAATCCGAGTGTGTTGAATCAGGCTCTGATTTGGTTCTCTACACTTATAAGGTCCCCACTATTGTTTGAGTGGACATAATATCTGAAGCATGTTTAGCTTCTTCTAAAAATGTGGTAATTAACCACCACTGAAAACACTGTTTATGAATCATCGCTACAGCAGCACATGCTCAGCAGATCATACACAGGTCGACTGATTAGTCAATCTACAGAAAATAAATTGTCATTAATACATTTCTAGTGATAGCTGTCCTTAATAAGCTTTTGTTCATACTGTGTTCACAGGTGCAGCTTCAGAGCCGTCTGTCACGATCCTTGAAACAAAGGACTGGGTGCTGCTGCAGTGTGAGGTTCGAGGTGCTTCTACTAAACCTAAAGTAGAGTGGCAGGACAGAGCTGGAAACAACCTTACTGCTGAAGAACCACAGGTCTCAGAAAGAGGAGGCAGCTACAACATCATCCTCCAAACTACTGTGACCAAGACCGACGACTATCACTGTGTAGCCACACAGGAGGAGATCAGCCATCAGACTCAGGCTAAGATTCATGTGTATATCTATGGTGAGATTTCTTTCTTAGTGGTTTAATCATCAAATCATTGTAATTGTTCATGTGTTAATCTCAAAGATGTTCTGATACCTTTTAATGGTTCTTTGTGTAGTGTGTGACCAGTGTGCTGTACATGACATGCAGTCACATGTTGAGTGTTGCATTAACGTTTCTTTGATTATATGAAATTATGATCAGTAACAGTATTAAGCTGTGATTCATATTTGAATTCAGCTTGATTTAAAAGTAAACATGTTTTATGTTACAGTACTTTAATGCAGGGCTGCAGATAAAGATTCCATTATTGATTAATCTCTTGATTATTTTGCCAATTAATGGTGTAGTATTACTCAAAGGTCTGCATCTGCTTATTATTCAAGGTTAGAGGTCCGGAACAATTGGCAATAACAACAAATGTGCTTCCAAGATGTAATCCAGAGTCCAGCGTAGCCTCGGCTCAGGGTGTAGATCTCAGGCACAGCAGGAGTTCAGCAGCAGTCACATGGAAACAGGCTGAAGTGGAGGTGGCAGGACAGGGCCAACAACATCACCCTCCTCCTCCTCACTACTGACACCAAAACCAGAACCAAGCTCCGAGCCGTGTAGCCGAGCAGCAGGAAACTGGCCATGAGATCAACGCTAACATCACTGTTCCTGCTGAGATTCATCCCAGTGGGGTTTTTATCTGCAGCTGCTTTTAGATTTTAGGGTTCAGGAGCATGCACACCTTTAGTTGTTCTCTGTGTGTCGGCTGTGACGTCCAGTCTGCTGTTTATGATGTGCAGTTACATTCTGACTGTTACATTCACTTTGTGCTTTCTGTTGCAGAGTCCTGCACTGAGTCCTGCACTGAGTCCTGCACTGGATGCGTTGTTGCTGTGTCAGTTATCGTCACTCTTTTAGTTGTTGGTGGGATTCTAGCTGTACTTTATGCCAAGCTTTACATCAAACTAACTTCTAAGGAAGGTAAGTTTAAATAAAGTATCAACATGTTCATGATGAGCAGACAACACAACACGTTCTTTATATGTTTCTCATGTTCAGAGTCTTGACAGCAGTTTTATCTCCTCACACATTAAACAGTCTGTTGGTATTTACACCAGGGGAGGATCAAGGCAGGTGGGATTTTCTTCAATATAACTTTGTTTTCCTTCCTGCAGGTCCAGAGAGAGATCCAGACATGCAACGTTGGCTGCTGAAGTGTGTGTGTGTGTGTGTGGGTGTGTGTGTGGGTGTGTGTGTGGGTGTGTGTGTGTGTGGGTGTGTGTGTGTGTGTGTGTGTGTGTGTGTGTGTGTTAATGGTACAATAATCAGCACCATTAGATGAATGCACAAGCATAACAGTTCCCCGTTCCTTCCCTCCACCCCCCGTACACCCAAATAGAGAAAATAAGAAGAGGAAAAAAAATAAAATATATATAATAAAATACTATAGATATAGATAAATAAAGAAATATATATTATATTACATACATGTTAACCAATCGGACTGTTCAGACAGGAGGCGCCGCGCTGCACAGCTCCGTGGTCGGCTTGCACTCTGCTGAGTTTCAGCGTCTGTTCTATTTTCTCCGCCCGCCACGAAAACACACTGATAATCTATTATAAACGATGTTAATGAATTCAATTTCACTATATTTATTAGAAATAGTATCAGTGCTGTTTGTGATTGTGCTTTTTAAATGACGTACGTATTCCACATGACTGCACACTTCTCTTTGGAACAGCAATAGTAGACAGTGGGGGCAAAATAATTTTAAAATTTCCTACACTGCACACATACATACGTACATAGATATACATACACATTCATACATATATACAGAAATATACTATATGCATGAGCGTATATAAGCAGACTTCAGTGTCCCCCTTGTTCCAGAGGGTGCATGATGTTCATACACACTCAGGATTCGCCTGAGACAAACAAAACACCAAAAACTAAAACAGCGACAATTGTAAGTACCAATAACATAATGTGTGCCTTATGTGTAGTTTACCTATATCCATAAGGGCTCTGAGCCAGAAATTGTCCAGGTCCATTACTGATCACCTCTAGAGAAGTTTTCCAAATAAGAAAATAATGGAAAATGTGTCCACGGTTATGTTTTTCTAAAGTTAATTTCTCTGATGGTAAAAATTCTGATATTTGGTCCATGAACAGCTTAAAAGTTGGTGGATATTTGTTTTTCCAAAATAGAAATTTTAGCAAAGTATGTTATAATAATTAATACTCTGAGAATCGGGCATGTCATTTAATAAATAGAAACAAGGGTTTAAATCAAATTCTATTTCCAACGCAGATTTAGTGAATCGAATTCAAAACAGATGCATAAATGTTCCTTCTTTAATTTTACATCTCGGACAGTTTGGTGAATTATCTCTGGAAATGTTATGCATCTTTATAGGAGTGAGGTAGGATGTATGGAGAAACTTGAAATTAGCTTCCTTGATTTTGTTACTTGTATACGGGAAATATATTATTTCACAGATGTTTAGCCAAGTGTTTTCGTCTAAAGCCGTCCCTTAAATTGTCGTCTCTTCTTCAGATCGTCCAAAACTCAACTTGTTGTCTTTGATAAGTGACCGGACAACATTCTGAATTTGTAGATAAAATCAGAGTTAGGAATGCCATATTCTGTTCGTAAATCAATCAACGATTTTAAATGTGTGTTTTTCTGAAACAAATCTTGTTTTATTCCCGCGTTTGGCCAATTACATATATTAATTGATTGTAAGTGTTTGTTCAAATCTGGATTCTGATGTATAAGAGAATAGATGGAAATACAAGTGGTGATACGAAGTTTCTTAACGCAATCCATCCAGGCTGCCAACAGTATTATTTAACGTTTAATATTAATATTGTTTCAACAGTATTATTTAACGTTTAATATTAATATTGTTTCAACAGTATTATTTAACGTTTAATATTAATATTGTTTCCACAGTATTATTTAACGTTTAATATTAATATTGTTTCCACAGTATTTAACGTTTAATATTAATATTGTTTCAACAGTATTATTTAACGTTTAATATTAATATTGTTTCAACAATATTATTTAACGCTCTGTTCAGTGAGAATTAAATTAATCCTGATATGTGGTGTGATTGAGTGATTTCACTCTTAATTAACTTAATTAATGACGACTTCTTGCACTTTGTTCTTTGTAGCTTTTATTCTTTTATATTCTGATTATTTTATGCATCTCATCTTTACTCCTGCACTGAATAATGAAAACTGTAACAGTCCAGACAAAATGACATCAAATCATTTCAAACTTCTTCAGAAAAACACTCAACTTTATTTACAGTCCTCAGCTGAAGGAAACAAGATCGCGCCACCGCAGTCACTTTTTAATTGTAAGAGAAAAAGTGAAAACACCTGCCAGCAGGTCGTCAGTTGATCGCAGGGTCGGGGGTTCGATCCCCGGCTCCTCCTGTCCACATGTCCAAGAGTCCTTGAGCGAGACAGTGAAGCCCAAATTGCTCCCGACGGTCAGACCAGCACCTTACCTGAATAAGCTGCGACGAGCGAATGACTTGAGTCTGAAGCCTGACGTCAACTTAGCAAAGACTCCTAACTGAAGGAAAAAAGATTGTACTTCTTACTTCCAAAGAAAAGGTGGAGATATAATCACACTTCTTTCTCAGGTCCTTAGTCAGCTGGACGTGACTGAACTTCAGCTCACTGTAAAGATTTTATCACTTGAGTGAATGTTTTTTAAACTTCAAATGTGCTGATTGGATTTAACTTTCAGAAAAGAATGAAATACTTTATCAGTTAATGTTATTGATACTGATACTTGAATACTGCGCAATAAGGAGTGTCTCAGTTTGTCTGAGTTTGAAACACTAATGATGTCTCATTCTCACATTGTTATATGTATTGTGTCCTTCTGAATGACTTATGTGCTTATACATCTGTGGATATCATTAAATGTCATCACGTCCACAATTAAGCATTTCAGTCATTTGGGGCCCTGGTGGCCTTCAGTTTAAAGGGACTCTGGAGTTTTCTTGTGAGGGGTCAGACAGCACAAAGATCTGGACTACCTGTGAAAGAGCAAAATCCTGATAATGTTTGTCAGAAACAAAATGTACAGATGTTTGGATTGTGTGACTTCAAAGATGCTGATTTGCTATGTCTCTCTCTTCATTATAAAACTGGAGAATTTTCAGCATTTAAGATCACAGTTCATGGCACCGCCTATGAAATGTATTGTTGAACTGTTTTGGTCTGCCACTCCCCGACCACTCCTAGATATGATTACTGCTGAGATATTGACTTGTTATTTTTATTCACACAGGTTTTGGACAGGTTGTTGTTGTTGTTATTCTCATTTAGCATCACCTGTGAGTTTAGTTCAAATTGTTGATGAGACAGGAAACATTTCTCAAGGTAGAATGAATGTTTCACAAAATGTTCATAGAAGGAAATCTAGTTCACTTTCTTTTGAAATTGACAAGCTTGACAAGCCAGTATTTGCTGATATGTTTAATCACCAAGTTACATGGTATGAGAAAGTGTTGAATTTCTTCTCTCCACAAACAGGAGTAACTTTACTGGCATTTCACTTAGACTCTCTGTTTTACTCCATGTGGGGTTTTGCTAATGCAACGATAAAGGGTTTTTCACTAATTAAGGACACATTGAAATCACATAGGTTAACTTTGTTAAAACAAGCTTTGGATTTCTTATTTGCTAAGACTGGGGGTTTATGTGTCTCATTGAATTTAACTGAAGGATCTTGTATGACTTTGACTCCAGATAAGTCACAGATAATTTGACAGATGTTGTCTTTACTCTAGGATATTTTCAGTCTACCTTACAGCCTAGAACTGGTCCAACAACTGATTCTTTTACTACTTGGTTACATGACACCTTTGGACCATGGGGGGCAGGTATATTAAGGATTATTTTGCCTGCTATTGTAATGAGTTATGTTGTTGTTCTGTATAGTGATGTGTACTTTAACCTGTGTTAAAGCAATGGTTCAAAGATTCATTATTACTTCACTGACTGCTGTCATGATACAACCTGATGTAAAAGTGCCTTTATTAAGTAAGATCTAAAGGATGATAGTGAAGATGAGGAGTCTAGTGGTGATAATTATTTGAACCAAATACAACTTTATCAAGCTGATTCTTCAATGTAGACAACAGCAAGTGCCAGTAACCTCTGCTGTTGTTTACCAGCGTGGGAGCAGCGCGTTCGGCCTGTGGATGAGCCATAATAATGCTCACCTCAGGTGAAGAGGACCTTTTGATACATTTATTGTAATGTTTACTGTACTATCATTTTATTGTTTCATGATGTTGGGAAACATGTAGAGATGACTTATTACAATTCAAGTTGATATAAGTATTGGAGTTATCATATGAATTAATGATAACAGGAGGGAATGTGAAAGTAAACTTTGTTGTGAGCTCATAACTTATCATTTATTCACATGTTAATCATCTATTCATAATCATTTGTTTGTATACTTATTAATATTTAGTAATTATATGATTGTGTATTTACTTTAATTAGTTAATAGTTCCAGTTCTATTCATGTCTCTACTCTTGAACTCTTATCTAGTTTCATGTCTTCAGGTTTTGTGTGTGTTAAGCAACGTGACTCAACGTGAGGTCAAAGGTCAGCTCTATGGTACAGAGATGTTTTATGCTTTCCAGATGTGCGTTAAGGGTCTTGGTATGTTTTTGAAAGTTAAACCTATCGAGCCATGTAACACTGACCAATGGAAAAGAGTTTCTTTGTCTCCAGAACACTATAAAAGCTGTATTCTTGTATCTTCTCTTTGAGACAGAGAGAGATGGCTGATGACTTCTGTTGTCTGTCTCCTATTGTACAATATATTTTTGTCAACGATCTGTAAGTGTTTCTTGTCTTTTGTTTAACTAAAAGACCACACACACACACACACACACACACACACACACACACACACACACACACACACACGTCAGTCCTAAACCAGCTCCCGTACATCGTATCGTCTCGTCACTTGATCAAACAGAGACTTCATTGGACATCAACATAGATATTACCCAGCAACCATCACTGCATGTCTGTTTATGACAAAAATACCAAAGAAAATAAGAAATTATTCATTTAATTGAATAGTTTATTTATAGTTTATGTAGAATAAGCATATCATTTTGTTATATATAATAATTTAGGTATATAAAGTGGTTGTTATAGCAACAGAGACTACCAAGTAATTTAAGGAAAACATAACAAAACTGCAAATATAAAAATAAGACATTTGGAGGGCATTATACAAAATTTGGAGGATGTATCGTACAGGAAGAGACTACACTGCTAAAATGGATGAAAACAAATCTAAAAGGTAAAACTCGATCATATTATTGATCCATTTAGTTCATTAATATGTGCCTTCAACTGTAAAGACATTATAGACAAATTAAAGGAAACGGTGCCCAGCAAAGTGCACAGTCTTTGCCTTTTTATCACACTCAGATTTACATATGTGTAATCATTCAGATTGTTGGATCTGAACAATGATTAGTCGCTCAAACAGGCAGTTATTGATAAACTAGCTGCTGGTCTTCATGGCTCCACACACACAAGTCAAAATAATGAAACATGAACAATTTAAAATGACACGGTATCAATGAAAAAGAAAAGATTAAATGAACCAAACATAAAGATCAGAAACTAAGTGAAATCATTTAACATATGAAAAGATAATAGAAACAAAAAGCAACTAAATAACAAAAAAAATAAAAATAACAAATAAAAATGAACATATCTTTGGATCAATGAGGCAGCAGGAGGACAGGTGCAGCTCAACAGGTTAAATTCAGAGACTTTATAACAAATAAACAACATCATGAATATAATCCTCCTCTTTATCTCTAACTGCTCTGTTCCACTGTCACACAGACCTTCAGTGCTGAGATCTTCAGTTTATCCTCAGTGTTAATGTATGGAAATATCCTCTCAGTGAAAGTGTGTGTGAAGGTGTGTATGTGTTTGTTAGTATCAGGATCAGAGAACGACAGCTTTCCTCTGTTCCAGTCCAGATTCACTCTGATCCTCTGGAGCTTCTTCTGCACTCGGAGAACAGTGAGTGAAGCTGGTGGTGAGCGTGCTGAGTATTCACCTTCATAGAACCGCATTCTCCATAATCCAGACAGTATGAGTCCCTTCCTCTGGACAGACTCTGCTAACACACCCAGTGACCAGGCTGTACTGTCTCCAACCTGGACATCCCAGCTGTGAGTCCCTGAGTTAAAGCCCTCAGAGCCCAGGACAGACCAGAAACCATCAATCCTCTCTGGATTATCAGGAAGCTGCTGTCTCTCTCCTAGTCTCACACTGGTCAGATCTTCAGACAGGATGAGTTCTGGATCAGCCGTGTTTGGATCCAGAATCAGAGGAGTGTAGGAGACCATGTCCTTCATCTTGTTCCAGATGTTGAAGGTCAGGTTGCCCAGGTGTTTGGCCTGGTCTATCAGAGCTCCTGAGGGCAGCTGTGGATCCTCCAGCAGGGGGCGCTGCTGGACTCTTTCCACTGCAGCCTTGTAGTTGTGCAGGAATGAGACGTCTTCAGCTCTCAGCTCCTCCTCTGTGGCTCTGACTGTGTCTGAAAGAGCTGCTATCTCTCTGCTCAGAGCCTCCATCTTCTCCTTCATCATCTGACTCTTCTGCTCCTCTTCCTCCCTCAGTGCAGCCATCCTGGCCTCCTCTTCCTCTTCTAGAAACTGGTGAAGCTTCTTAAACTGCTCCTTAATCTGCCTCTCTGTGTGTCGGGCCTGGACCTTAATGTGTTCTGCTGTTTGATCAAACTTCACTTTAACTTGTTCAGAAACCTTTAACTTCTCCTTTAAGGGCTCCAGAGTTTCCTGAAGTTCCTTCTTGTGTTGTCGTGCAGCTTCATCGATGGGTCTGAATCTGTGGTTGCTGTGTTTTTCTGAATCTCTGCAGACGACACACACTGGCTGCTGATGGTCCAGACAGAAGAGTTTGAGTTTCTCAGAGTGCAGACTGCAGAGAGCCTCTGAAGGTCCCTGATCTCTCTCCTGTAAGAAGGTCTCACACAGGTTCTTTAACACCAGACTAAGAGGTGGTTCTTCCTTTGAAGATCTTCTCTTACAAACTGGACACTCCTGTGTTGGTTTCTCTCTCCACCAGCTCTTCAGACAGTCTTTACAGAAGCTGTGGCTACATGACAGAACAACAGGATCTCTAAAGACCTCATGACAGACCGGACAGCAGAGATCCTCCTCTGATCTGGAAGCCATTTAGTCTCTGAGTGAAGCTGAAAACACAGCAGACAGAAAGTACAGTCAGTCATGGCTCCCCTCCCTCCTCTACTTACTTTCACTTTGAGTCCTGCTTTTAGTCAAACTCACATTCAGTGTGTGGAGCGTCAGCAGGTTGAAGCAGCAGTGTTGTAGTTTTCCACTTTTCTCTCCTGTAGCTGAACTCACTCAGAGGAAGTTAGTTTGGTCTGAAGGTGAATCTGATCGTCTGTTTTTCAGTCTGTGCGTCTCTCTTTAGTGAGGAAGAAGAACAAACTGGTTTGTCTCAGGTGAGTCAGGTGAGGGGTGGAGCTTTGTCTCTGCTGAATGCTGTTGCTTCACATGTAACACAGGGCTGTGTTTCAGTCCAAAGTATTGACTCATTGCTGAAAATGTAGACTGATAGTGTGCAGCAGGCTGTTGCCTAAGTACAGTACTTGAGTAAATGTACAATATGCTCTACTTTGCATTCCAGATTTCCTGATTTGTAGCTTTTATTCAGGTTAATAAACCATCTGCATCCTCTGTAGGAAAAATAAAAAGTATTGGATGTTAATAACAGAAAGTGAGTGAGAATAACGCATCACCACCTCCCTCTGGACTGGACTGCATATAGCCTGGAAAACAAAGATGGATGTTCACACCATGAATGTGCTCGGTAAATTAAATGGCAAACTGCACGTTCACTTTTGATATTTCTTGTACGCAAATAGAGGGTTTGGCTTGATGATGGCAAAACATTAGGAGTCCTCCTCTGGGGAAAAAGACATATTCAAAGACCTTTTATGAAATCTGGACCAACTATCTTTGTCTATTGAGGAAAAATATAATATACAGTAAGATTCTTTGTAATCTTCAGGTGCATTATGATTGATGTTTCCACTCCAAGCTGGTTTCTTTAAACCTTTATTTATTTTATTAAAGTCTCATTGCTACAGTAGATTCATCTGGAGGGTGGAGTATTGTCCTGGGTGACATTGCCATAAAGTGAGTTCACAATAGAGGCCATTTGTACTTTCAGGTATCAAAATAAACTACCCAAGTTGAGCAATGACCGATTCAAATAATCAGCAAGCTGCAACGCCTTCCACATAATAATGTTCATAACAGTTGTGGCTATAACTTAGAGATGGGCGGATGATACCGAAGCTCCAAAGCTTGTTTCACTCTTGTGATGCGCTGTTTCAATACATTGTGCCAGAGCTTGTGTCAAATGAGGAATATCACGTGACTGATGACGTCCCAAGCTCCAAATGTCACCGGTGCTTCTGAAAGTGCTTTATTCAAGTTTGACAGTTTAGAAAGTTTTACAGCTAAGCTCTGTGATCAGCACATAACTGGGATAAGAAGAGAAACGAATAATTGGGATATACGGCGATGTGCGCTAGAAAGACATAATCATAAGTATGAGAACATGTCGTCCTGATACCAAGTCATAATGTAATAAAAGTAATAGACTCATTTAATGAATATCACTCTCATATCACATCACATTGCAACTCATATGAAATGTCACAGAGGCCTAAATCTCAACCATGAAGTTTAAAAACATGACCCACTGTGGCACTCGGACTAAACTACACCAAAAAGGTACATTAATGTTTCATGTCAGCAAAAATATTTTATATCTGGGCTTTTTGGACAACGCTTAATTATTTTACTCATATAACATATTGCACAATAACATCTATATTTAACGCAACACTTCTGAACAAAAGCAGGCTTCTTGGACTTTTATTGCACACATGAGACTACAACTATTAATATCAGCGAGGTGTGGTGGTGCTGCGGCCCCAGTCATGAAGGGCTGCTATAAGATTTACGAGCCACCAGATGTCGCTGTGTTTGAAGCCCCAACGCTTCATAAGGCTTCAGCTGCCCATCACTACTATAACTCTAATAACACTTCTTTACAATTACTGATTGATGCAACAAGTCTGTTTGTTCATCATTTGTCCAAACGTCTTCTCTTGGCTGGTGTGTCTGATGACTGTTCTCTCTTCCTGTTTGTTGTCATATTCTTCTTCTTCTGTGGTGCTGCCGGCTCGGCCCTCTTCTTCTTCTGTGGTCCTGTTAGTGTCCAATTTACATTAACAGAACAACATTGAAATGTGCAGTTGATCCAGAACAAAAACATATTAAAGGACAGGTTCACCTTTTAAACACCTGTTTAAACAACTTATATGTCCATATGTACATTAAAAGCATTAATGCTGCTGCAATTGTTCCTCCTGTCTGTGATTATAAACTGTTGTGCGGCTTCTAATAAATCTTTGGGGGAACTTGCAACTTATTACTGCACTCTTACTGTGTTCCTGATCTATTCTATTTGTATTCTATTTTATTTTAAACAACATATAACATAGTTAAAACAGCTAAATGTGTATAAAGTCGTTGTAACTAGCAAGTGTCAAGTGAAAGATTTGAGTACTTCTTCCACCACTGTGCATCGCAGTGCATCGACTTGACATGCTGAAAATGATTAAAAGGAAATGATCAAAGATTGCGATTGATCAAATTGAGTTGAATGGAATCTAACTGAACTGTGATCAGAATATGAGATTTATGAGGCATTGATTCTTTGCTCAAATCAAAATGCAGTTTGATTAAATAGTTCCACTCCTACGCAGAATGGTACAAGGTAAAGTAAAATATAAACACAGTATATACAGTATGTGTCACTGATGTCAATAAAACAGAAGATACCTTTCTTCTGAGTTTGTCCCTTGGTGGATGTTGTCTTTGTGGTTCGGGGCACAGCCATCTTCCTTTGTCTTGGTACTTTGGGTTTCTGGTTGGTCTTCAGCTCCACCTCCACAGGGTAGTGGTCACTGATACTGAGAGTCTTGGAAAGCAAATAAAGTCATATTTTGAATAATGACAGTGGTGTTCTCCTTTAAAATAGCTGCAGTAAACTGTGAGTGATGAAGAGGTTTGAAGCTGTACTGATCAACACAAACATGAGTCAGTCTTACTTCCTCATCAGTCAGGTTGAACTCTCTCTGGAAGTTAAAAGACTTGGCTGAGCCGGGGACGATGGCGTTCAGCACGGTCTGTCCGTACACCACGATCCTGTTGGCACAAGATACATCACAATCTGTAAAAACTATTAGTCAATTAAACAGGACAAAAACACACACTGAGATGCGTCTTACCTGTCGTAGGTGTGGTCGTTACAGTTACTAGACGTCGTGTCGACATCATCATCTATCAGCCAATGGTAGGGAGCGGAGCAGATGCGAATCTTTTCCTTCTTCTTCTTGGAGAGATAACGTCCATCTGCATTAAAGTCCCCCAAAATCATAATTTGCTGCAAAAGAAATAACAACACAACTACTCTTTAAATAACAGTAGCAGCACTTTTGTACAGTGATGCCCAGGTGTTTGACTTACAGGTGAGAATCACAGAGGAACTCATTGTCCTGCAGAGCCGGACAGAAAAATAAGAGGCTGCTCGTGGCCCCTCAGCCTCCCTCAGTTATTTTATAGGTTATTTATAGTTTATGTAGAATAAGCATATCATTTTGTTATAGATATATATAATAATTTAGGTATGTAAAGTTGTTGTTATAGCAATAGTGACTACCAAATCCCCCAAATATTCCTAATTTAAGGGAAACAAAACTGCAAATGTAAAAAATAAGACATTTGGAGGGCATCATACCAAACTGGTAAATCGAAGGATGTATCGTACAGGAAGAGACTGCACTGATAAAATGGATGAACACAAATCTAAAAGGTAAAACTCGATCATATTATTGATCATATTATTGATCCATTTAGTTCATTAAACAGACAAATTTAAGGAAACGGTGCCCAACAAAGTGCACAGTCATAGCCTTTTTATCACACTCAGATTTACATAATACGCGTAATCATTCAAATATTAAACAGCCATAAACTGACAAAGGGCTGAACTGTCAGAAAGCAGAACAGTTTCCAGAGTTGAAACATCTGCAGTAAAAAAGAAAACACTTGTCTCATAGAAACTAAGGTTAAATACTACAGAAATAGCTAATTCTTGACCAAACAATGGTGTGTCTATTTATTTAACTCACCCCATATAAGATCAAAATCAATGTTAAGACCATATTTGCTGTTGTGTTGAAGTATCACAACATTTTGTGACACCAGGAGTTAAAAATCTTTCTGTTGTCAATTAAACTTGTTTTGAATTTCATTTAAATATCATTAAAAAAAATTGTGTAACAGTTGGCAGAGCAGCTCCTCTGTGTCAGGCGGTAAATTCAGAGTTAGGAAGGCAACAAATCCAACGCGTTTCACCCTCACATGTTTGGTTTACACTGAGTCAAACTATCAAACCTACATCAGTTCCCCACTTCTCCCTGACAGCATCGACCACGTCATGCAGCTCGTCAAGCTCCTTCAACGAGTCCTCCGGCTTGGTGTGGACCGGGATCAGAACCAGGTCTTTCACAACTGGAATACACAGATGCGGCACACAGACACTGAAACACATTCAGACAAAAAGACGTAATACGTTCAGAAACATACAGAGCACAGACCTGTAGTTGGACAGCTGAAGCGCAGAATGAAGGGCTCTCTGGCGAAGGCGTCCACATCTCCAGCTTGATTATCTTCATACTGGTGAGAGGCTTTCAGTGTCACTTCATCCTTTCTGACACACACACACACACATGTAATAAGACATTGATGTGTTTGTGTACGTGCTGCATGAACTAGGCCAAATGTGGTCAAAGGGTCGGTAATAAAAACAGAGTGCTGCCATCTTCTCTTCAATACATGTTATCGCCATGGCCAGCACCTAGTCTGTAGTGTGCATTCACCAGACAACTCTTGCTGATTCTGCATGCTACATGCACCACAGACTGTACGTAAAACGCAGACTTTGGCTCTCCCACCTGTAGAAACAAACGAACCGCTCCTTGTAGGTGTCTCGGCCCAGCTGGCAGCTGGAGATCATGGAGTAGGGACGGTTTCGGTTGGAGCTGAGGGAGACAGAAACAACATAAAAGGAGACTACCACATGAAGTTTGTGTGTGTAATTACTTTGTTATGAGAGACTAATGGCATCAGTATTGTGTCAAGTTGTCTAGTCATGCTAGCAGCTCTGTGAAGCTGCTTGTCTGTCAGCTTATTTCTTTTATTGATACACCAACTGCACTTTTAAATGCCTTAAATGCTCGGGGCTTCATTATAATATTCCAAGCTGTTAAAAACAGAAATGTTTTATATGTACTTTTAAAAATCCTCTTAATAACAGGTTTTACTGTGCGGAGAACTCACCCGGTGTTGTTGAGGTCTGTGAGTAACTTCTCCATGGCCTTACCGCTCTTATCCATCACCTCCAGTATCACCACCACACTGTACTGAGACATGATCTGGAAGAAACACAGTCAACGTTGTTTAAACGCTACACATACTGTAGCACATACAGGGTGTTGTTATCGATAACATATGATCAATGAGTTACCTTGGTGAGGTAGTGGATGACAGTCTTGTCTGTGACTTTCTTCCATCCCAGGTTCTTGGCATTGAAGGCTGCTATCTTCATTTTAGCTTCAGATGATTAGCAGTGTTTCAGAGGATAAGTTCAAACTGTAAAAACACAGAGGAACAAAATGGGGAACAGATGCAGAAAAAAAAGAAGAAATTGAGGTAGATGATGTGTGGGAAACTAAATGAACACGGAAGAAAACAAAACAGCACCAGAGTGAAAACACTGCAGTTGGTTTTGTCGAAAGCGAAAATGTCAGCTGTCTTAGATTATTTTCTTAAGTAAAACTAACAATACATACTAACAATTTTTCTTTGTCCCCTGAATTTCCAAAGAAGTCGGACGCAGACTGGAATCATCTTCCTCTTTTTCTGAGATCTGTTACCTCTTTCTGCTGCTTCAGGACATCTTTATTTTCTCATCTTAAAACAACCTGTTTATGCTTTTATGATTTGATTTGTCTTATCTGAGTCACTGTATCCATTTATTTTATTATTTTTATTATTATTATTATATAATAGCTGGGTGGTAGAGGGTGAGCGAGCTGTCTGTATCTGTGTATTTGCACTGTATGTTTGTTATGTGTTTCTGTCTTTGTATGCGTTTTCTTTTGTATTTGTGTCTACAGGACCCCCTCGAAAATGAGATGCTACATCTCAAGGGGCTATCCTTTCAATAAACTCAAATACCACAATTTAAAAATACTCTGTTACAGGTTAAAGTCCTGCATTCAGAACTTTACTTGAGTAAAAGTACGGAGGTATTCGCAACAAAATGTACTTAAAGTAACAAAAGCACACATACTCATTGTGCAGGGAGTGGAATGGTCCATCTCAGAGGTTTATATTATTACATAAATTATATTATTTTATTATTATTGATGCATTAACATGTAAGTAGTATTTTAATGTTGCAACTAGTTGAGCTGGTGCACATTTTAACAACTTTATGAGCATTTACATCTGTAATAATGCATCATATTTTATAAGATGATGACATGTTTTGTACAAACCTTTTTAACCTGTAAAGTAACCAGTAACTACAGCTGCCAAATACATGAGGTGGAGTAAAAAAGTACAATATTTCTATTTGAAATGTAGTAGAGTAGAAGTATAAAGTACCTCAAAACTGTACTTATTTACTTTCCACCATTACACTTTAGCCTTTAAAAATATTTCAAACTTTTTCAGATTAGACTGTCAGACTGTTTTTTCCCCAAAAAACATACACGTTTTAACTGCAAGGACTCCCACAACCTAAAAGCTTCATATATTACACATCTAAATACTCAGCTCCTCCTTCTGTCACTGACTGTGTACATTTCAAAGCAACATTATGTTAGAAAATTGAGTTGTGGACGTTGACACAATTCTGTGTCTACAGTATTTAATAATAAATATAATTTTAAGTATAATTTTAAATATAGTAAAGTATTCAACTTCCTGCAAGAACCATTCAGTTGAATATTGACACAGTAAATAGATGTTTCCCACCAACTTCTACCAGGTTTCATCAAAGTGTAAAATGCCAAGAAGTAATTTTCAGTCCAGAAAAGTAGGAAAGTAAAACAAACAGAAGAATAACTCACCAGTCAAAGAGTCAAATAGCAAGCGGCAGCAGTTTCTCCTGCATCAGCAGACTGAGACTGAACTCTGCAGAAAACAGAACAACCGTCAAACCTCCGAGAGACAGGAAGTGTCTCTGTTGGCCGCAAAGCCAGTTCTCACACACACACACACACACACACACACACACACACACACAATGTACATAGAGCAGATGCATGTTGTAACACGCCCAACAATCTCTGTTATCAAGGCCAGTAAGCGTTTCCCGTCTGTAACTACTGCTGAGTCTTCATCACAAACACTGCAGCGCTCCGTCGCATGTAAACGATGAGGAAAAGAGATTATTTGACAGACACAACATTTTAATTTATTCCTTCATAAAGAAATTGTTTTGGAAAATACACTTGTTTGCTTTGTTTCCGAGAGGGAGATGAGACGATCTATATCAATCTCATGTCTGTGTGCTCAGTACAGAGCTGTAGTCTGGATGTTGTTAGCTTAGCTTAGCATAAAGCCTGGAGGCAGGGGGAAACAGCTAGCCGGGCTCTGGCCAAAGTTTATAAATACACCTACCAACACCTCTCAAGCTCACTAATTAACATGTTGTTTCGTGTTTGTTTAATCTATACATGACCAGATGTAAAAGTGTGTGGTTTTAAAAGGAGTAACAGCTGAGAGTTGCAGTTTGGCCTTTGACATTTTTACTGGAATACAATATTTTATATAACATAATGACATCAGTGATTATGGTTACAAATCAGAAAAAGATGTAATAAAATATGCCAGTTAGACTGTACTGTAACAATGAATTATGCCTGGTGCACGCTAGAAGATATTCAAGTCTTAACTGGTTTTAAAAACGTGGGTGATCACAGACATGATGACATTTAATCTCGTCAGCTGGTTGGACTTGTTTTGCACCAAAAAACAAAAAAAGAGAGAAACAAGCTGGTGATGAAGTCGTGGCTGAGAAGACAGAATCAGCATGGCTTAGTATATACTTTTTTACAGAGTGTAAGGTTTGGTTCACTTTAACTGATCTTTTAGCTCTGTAACCTGCACATCACTACAGATGAAAATGAGCTTTTAGCTTTATCTGGTACAATATATGTATTATGCATTGTCCCTGCTAAAATAAACATCAACAAACATTCTGGAGGCGAGCTGGAAATAAAGTTACCTGACTGGTCGCTTCCCGGTCAGCTCGCTCTCATTGGCTCTCGATTTCTGCTCGATAATCCATCGCTGTTCCTTTCACACTACAGGATTTCTAGACGAAATCGGGGAGCCTCGATCCAGTCTGTAACATTAAGATTGTCTGTTAACCTCTCACACTACAGCATCACTTGGGCAAATCTGAAACACCCCCGGGAACATTGTCCTCTAGTGTGAGGCCAGCATTAGTGAAGTAACAAGATTTAAAGCTCAGAAAGCTCGTCAGCGGCTCTACTTCCTGGGGAGACTGAGGGGGTCTGGTATGAACGCCAGCATCCTCACTACCTTCTACAGATGCACCATCGAGAGCTTGCTGACTGGCTGTGTCACAGTCTGGTACGGGAACTGTTCTGCCCAGTCGCAAAGCACTACAGAGAGTAGAGTCAGCGGCACAGCACACCATCGGCAAAAGACTTCCTGCCATTCAGGACATCTTCCTCCAGCGATGCCTGAGGAAGGCTCACAACATCATCAAGGACCACAGCCACCCAGCATGCAGCCTGGTCTCCCTGCTACCATCTGGTAGAAGGTACAGGAGCATGGCTGCATGCACCACCAGACTCAAAAACAGCTTCCACCACCAGGCCATCAGGCTGCTGAACTCATAAAGACTTCTGTCTGTGCATTCACTTGCCAACTCTGAACCCACTGTGCGATCTGCACTCACTATGCAAAAACACACAAACTTGTGTACATACTGCTCTATATTATATATTCATATACATATTTATTACATAACCCATCCCTTATTCCCTCGCCTACTCTTTATATATATCATCAAAGAAAACAATAAAAGCAATATATATATATATATATTGTTTTCTTTGATTGACATATATATTGTTGTACTGCTGAGCTGACCGACTCTCGTCCAACACATTTCATTGCACTGTTCACACACTGTGTTGACAAACAAAACCTGAAACTTGAAACGTGAAGATAAACGGACCTCTGAGACGTAGAAGTAAAGGCTAAACTGTCAAATTAGTGACATGGGTCCCTGTAAAGGAACATGTCAGAAGGAAAGAAACAAAACATCACTGGCGTAGGAAGAACGTTAAGCTTGACCTGTAGTTGTATGTTAAGGGGAGTCGCTGAAGCTACACCGAAGCTGACTACACCTTTAGTAACTACACATCGGGGCTGTGGAGATACCACATGGGAACTGCAAGAACTGTGATTGGCTGCTTTATAAATAATGTTCATGAATATGAACAAAATATTATTACATTTGCACAGAAGTGCTGATTTATACTCACAACATACTGACACTCTTTGTTAATACTGTTTGATTTTCATTAAAATGTCCTAAACTTAATAACATTGCTCATTGCTAGATAAATGGCCAGTTTTCTTTCTATTGTTTCATACCACTGGAGGCAAAAGAGAAAATATGTTTTTGTATTTTGTAATTTTTGTGAACCAAACCTTCAATAAAAGCCAATTCAGGCAAAAACAACAGAGAACTTTTGAATGACAAAGAAAGCGCACACACCAAACAAGCTTTCATGAGTAGTTTATTTCAGATAACACAAAGCCAAAGCCGTAAGCATTATGAGTGTGATTATATGATATAATATGTGCTCTGCCATGCGTCTGCGTATAACGTCTAATGCAGTGTTATCGTGTTGCAGCCCTCGGGACATCCTTCCTCTTCAGACGTCCTGTTAAAGGTTAATTTATAAAAGGACACAAACAAAACAGGAAATACAGTTGAGGCAGAAGAAGACGCCTCAGTCAACAGCTGATATCAGCATCCATCATTAAAGCCCTTACTGGTCAGATTTAAACGTTTCTGACTTTGGTGACACCCAGTGGCAGTATCAGAAAATACACTGCAGCTGACAGCAGTCACATTAACTCCCCAACAATCAACAAATACATTATTATATTATAATATCAATAGGAATTTATTGATCCCCAGGGGTAAATTCACAAGCTACCCAGTAGTATATAAATATATACATAAATAAATGAAAGTTAGCTCCACATTTACCAGCTTAACAACACACATTAATGCATCAAAAATCATAATCCAATAATATAATGTACATGATTCAGAAATGGACATAATGACTATTTTTTACTTTTTTGGATACATTTTGTACTTTTACTTATGTAATATTTACTTACCTTACTTGTAAGACACTACTTTTACTTTAGTAAATGATCTGAGGACTTCTTCCACCACCGGCTGTTGCTAATTCATAGGAAACGTAATTTCTAGGATGTGGGGTTGTATATAGACGACACTGATTTTCACTGGGACAGTTTTATTTCTTTTTAATTTTACAAACATTCATGCCATTAGAATATTTTTAAAGATGCTATAATCACAAAGAAAACTCAAATAGACACAAACAGACAGAGACTTTAAGCACCAAAATACACTTAATTAATTTTGTAGGGACCATCAGTCTTGACTAGTATTCAGTTCTGTTTTGTGTATCCCACATAGTGCAGGTGAAAGAACAAATGGCTGATACAGAGTCAGTAAAAAAACATACTGTGTACCTTACCTCTTTGTTGGATGTCTTCAGGCTTCGTCTGTCTGATATTAATTATCCTTCAGCTCCACCTCTACAGGGTAGTGGTCACTTATTTCTTGAGTCTGGAAGGAAACCAGTTATAAATGTTTTTGAAGAACAGCATGCTGGAGAAATGAGTTTGTGACCTTTGTTGTGTGAAAGTCTTACAGTGTCATCAGAGAGGTGGTAGGCTCTCTGGAAGTCAAAAGCTCTAGCTGACACAACAGCGTCGTACATTTCATCTCCAAACACCACGATCCTGTCAGCAGAAAATGCAAATGTCACTGTCAGGGATTTATTTGGCCACATCAAGTTGTAAACCTTTACATGCTGTTGCAGACATTTTCTTAGTGGAACTTCCTCTGGTAAAGATTCAGTTTACCCAAGAAACAAAAACAACACTGTACCTCTAGTTAGCCCTGCAGATATGGGTCTTTTTGCCCAGATTTTAAAATATATGTCTGAGATTTCTCACATCAGAACCATGGAGGTGCAAAGAATCTTGTCTGTGGTGCTCACAATATTGAAAAATGAACAGCTGGACGTACTTGTAGTGTCTTACTTTCTACCAAAGAAACGGTCCCCATGAAATCTGTTCACAGTGTGCTCTGTGGATAAACTAGCCCCGGATGGTTCCCACAGAAAAGCTCCAGGAAGCTGTTTAATGGAGGTGTGGCTGTTAACCGCACGGTTATTTGACAAACCAACCAGTTAATCTTCATTATTGAAGTCTTTTCTCTACAAAAACAAGATGTAAAGATACCTGTCGTAGGTGTGGTCAGTAGAGTCACTTGTTGTGGTGTCGACATCATCATCTATCAGCCAATGGTAGGGAGCGGAGCAGATGGGGATCTTTTCCTTCTTCTTCTTGGAGAGATAACGTCCATCTGCATTAAAGTCCCCCAAAATCATAATGTTCTGCAGAAAAAAATCATCTTAAACTTCATCATCAGTAACAACCTGTGTTTAAGTCCTCCAGAGTCATACATCAATAGGTAGTATGGCATTAAGTAATGTATATTATCCCCATGGAGGTACAATGAGGACTCAAGTCGTTTTGGATCACAGTATGTACTGTTTCCAGCAAATAGCCACTCCCAGTGATCGTAATGGAAGCAATGTAACCTCAATCCACAGTTACAAACTCTTTCTATACCGTATAACTGTAACTTTATAATTCATAAGTCACCAACTACTACTACAAATCAATGTATGGGACAATGTATAAAAAATTGTAATCAAATACAAAATAAGATTAAAGCTGCACTAATCAATATTTACAATAGAAAAAATGACTTTGTGTGCTCGCTCTTTGTGACAAACCCATAGAGAATCATCTCTTCCCCTCAGCTCTATGGAGCTTTTTAGCTTCTTTCAGCTCAGTGTTTTGGTTTTAAAGCCCACAACTTTACTGTTCTGGTTTGGTCTCAGCGCTCTTACCAGTCTGCTTCGAGTTGTTTTCGCCAAAAAAGCTCTAAAAACCCACCGCGCACTACAAGCCCAGCAGCAATTCAACATTCAGCAGCTAAAGAGCCAGATATTTCCCTGAGGAGTTAGTCGAGACCAAAAACAGAGCTACAAGAGCGACAAACACGACTCCAAATGAATGATAACGTGTGATGTGCTCCGTGTGTGCTGGATGTGTAAACAGAGAACTGTTCACCATGTTAACTTTACATGGCCATAATGTGCCAGTGTTGTGTTTACAGCTTGTTTGGCTTGCTCCATAAAGTTATTATTGTTATTAAGCATGAAATGCCAGAGCAAGTAGATTTGTAGCCCGCAAAGCAACCATTTCATGAATCACTCCACTCAAACCCATCAAAATAATAATAATTATTATTGTTGCCATATTTTATATTCATTCTATTCTATTCTTTCCAACCCACATCAGTCCTCCATTTTTCTCTCACAGCTTCGACCACATCATCCAGAGCGTAAAGTTCTCTCTCCGCGTCCTCTGGTTTGGTGTGGACAGGGATCAGTACCAGCTTCTGCACAACTGGAAGAACAAACACACACAGTAAGATACAGCTTAACAAGTGGACACACACACACACACACACACACACACACACATTTGTACTTGTGTACTGTACTTGTGAGGACCCTCACTGACATAAAGCATTCCCTAACCCTTACCATCACAACTTAATGCCTAACCCCAACGCTGACCCTAATCTAAACCTAATTCTAAACTTAACCTTAAAACTGTGTCTTAACCTTCAAATAGTCCTTTGAAGGTCTGTCCCAAAGTGACGACCGGCCAAAATGTCCTCACAAACCAGAAGTGTACTCACTATGATGGTCCTAAGGGTCCTCACAAAAATAAAAAGACAAGATTTCAAACACACACACACACCTGTATTTGGGCACTTGAACCGCAGAATGAAGGGCTCTCTGGCGAGCGCGTCTTCATCTTCTTCTTCGTAGTACTGGTAGGAGCCGGTCATCTTCACCTCATCCTCTCTGACACACACACACACACACACAGATGCAACATGTTTGTATGCATCCACACATGTACTGTATCAGCAACTTTATATACAGACAGTCACTAATATCCTTAATTTACTAAATGAAATGTTTCTGTTATCATACCAGAACTATTTCTTGGATCTGCATTGCCATAGTTTGGTTTCACAACATCTGGCTTGTACTTTGTTTTTTAAGATTTACTCATTACATCTGTCTGTCACCTTATATGTATTATTTGTACGTATCTACTTGTTTATCAATTTATTTGTTAGTTAGATGGATATCGCAGGTGTTTGAGGTGTTTGGTCCAATAGCACCACCATGTGATCATTTATAAAGCACTTTATGTTTTGGCTCAAAACCCCTGAACCATAAAGTTAAAAAAGTAAAATTCTTGTTTGTCACAATTTCTGGGTTCAAAGTAAACAGAATACACCTCACCCTTGACCAAAGATACATTTACAAAACATTTTTGGATGTGAATATTTGGATAAAACTATCTATTTGTTTTTCCACACAGTTTTCCTATAATTAGTAACCAAATTCAAATTCACGTGGTCTATGTGGGACACCGGCACATATCGGCTCTGTACACTCCTCAAACATGTGATGCCATTTCAGCTGTAGGTGGCGCTACAGCAACACAATCACATTTAAATGGCCATAACTCTCAGTTCACTTTAAATTCTGCACAATTTGTTCATTTTGATCCTGATACAGATGCAGGCAGGTTGCACTTTTCTAAATATTTTCTTTTCTTTTAAATGTTTTACGAAATAAACTGATTTAAAGGATTGTGCAGCCTTGGCAGAGGTGAGCTCTGTTATTTTGGAGATGTCAAACATTTGTGAAACTCCAGCTGATGAGAAAGACATTGTGATGAGCAGAAACTGTATTTGATTTTTATTCAGAGTTATTCACTTCATACCTGTAGA
Source organism: Macquaria ambigua (assembly GCA_008360985.2). Taxonomy (NCBI): domain Eukaryota; kingdom Metazoa; phylum Chordata; class Actinopteri; order Centrarchiformes; family Percichthyidae; genus Macquaria; species Macquaria ambigua. Next base: position 26,079 of record VMKM01001551.1, on the reverse strand, counting down.
AGAAGACAAACTGCTCCTTGTAGGAGCTTCGTCCCAGAGATCCACTGCACTTCATGGTGTACGGATGATTTTTGTTCTTTCTGTCAAAAAACAGAAACAACTGGAACTGAAACAGAGAGATAGAGAGACAAAGTCCAGCAACCTCTCCTATCATAGCCTCTGTTCCACGAACCTCCGTACAGTAAATTAAATTATTCTCTCATTTCTGCCAGCGTCTTTTCTGAAAAGATGAAAAATGTTTCTCTGGTTTTCTGTCCAATGTAGTATTATCTACTCTAATAATTTTAACAGGGCTTAAGACTTATGGGATACATTGTTGTTGAATGCTAAGAAAATAATCACAAAAATAGATGTGCAGCAAAGCTATACGTCAATAGACGACCGGCACCCACCACAACACAGAGTCCAACACAAAGTCCATGTAGCTTGCTTGCTAACGTGGACGAATTGCTGGCTAGCTAATGTAGCAAAATACTGTCTTGAGTAGATAACGGCAGCTAATTCATCCAGACTCAATTGGCTAGCTTGCCGTTTGCAAATTACTTTATCAGCCAACGTTACAAAGCAGCCAACGCCAGATTAGTTAGAGCTAGCTGGCTAACCTTAGTTTGCTTGCTCTCTAACGTTATTGCTAGCAAAATACTGTCTGAGTGGATATGTTAGTTGGCTAGCTTGCCAATTACTTCAATAGCTAACGCGATCCTTGATACTAACTTATGTATGATGACAAACGGTGTTGATTTTAGCTAACAATAAATTATGTAACGGTACAAAGCAAAGGTGTATAACTAACAATTGCTTTCTATTATCCAAGAACGATGCAAAGCAGGGGCAGCCAACTAGCTAACTGTAACCTAAGCTAAGATTAGCCAGCAATCTGTAACTTAGCTGCACGGATCTGGCGTTGTTTGGCAAGCTAGTTAGTATCATGGAGCCAATGGTCCAAACAAAATATAAGAACATTACAGATAGTAACATTATTCTAAATATGATTGTAAATCACATTCAGTCTTCTGTATGTCCCGTCCAATCCCTGTTTTGGCAGATGCCCAGGATGCTCGCGCCTGTGGAGTCGAGTGCAGTTCACTTAACGGCCACCGGTGTCATTAATGACAAGGACTTTCTGAAAACTCCACATAGAACCTTTAAAAGCAGCTTGTTAGGCTCCTAAATGGCTGCAGTGCAGAGACAGAAGCTTGCATGCAATTTCTGAGATGACTGTACAATAAATCGTTGGTCATGATAAACAAAACACGGAAAAGACTAAATAGAGCAGTATTATCCTAATACATACATAGCAAACCTTTCTACTTCTGAGGTAGCTCTTTAAAGCACTCTGAGAAGTTTGATAAATACGGGACCTGTCCAAAGACGTTCCAGGGGAAGCACTTACTTGTTGAGTTCATCGAGGAACCTGGCCATGGCCTTGCCACTTTTATCCACCACCTCGAGCAACACCACCACGCTGTACCGAGACACAATCTGCAACAAACACAGCCAACACACAACTAACTTGTGTAATGAAATACAGTTTGTCAGTTTAACAAGTTTAGAATAGATCTAAAAGAAAGTAGAAGAAATAAAGAATAGAATACATGGCACTCTGTTCTATTCAATGTCCCAGTAAGCCATGACAGTGTGGCAGTGAGCCTGCATGCACAATACTAGGACCCTGAAACTAATGAAGCTAAATGGAATTCAACCATCATTAATTTTATTATTTATAGCTTTTCTCACCATGACATGTCAAAATATCTTTAATGAAAAGGTCAATAGAAAATCAATAATAATATTGGAGATATAGAACCAAATACGGCATATTATAATGCATTTGTAGGAGTTGCATTTTTTATCAACAATACATAATTTTTACAGAAACTGTGCAGGTTTCCCACCAAATCTGACCTGATATCACACAGTGTAAAACACTAAAAAGAGTCTTGTTTCTGTCATGATTATACAAACAAATTCTGAAAAAGAATGTGGTATACAAACGTCTGCGTTACATAATAAACATTGATTCTTTCATTGTATTTTCACACTGTGTGAGCATCACAAAAATATGAAATAAAATAAAAATAAATCTTTATACTGAACACCAGAGATTTTATGATGAGTCACCTTGATGAGATTGTTCCGCACAACCGGTTTGTTGATTTTTGTCCATCCCAGTTTCTGGACATTGAAGGCTGCGATCTTCATTTTGACTATAAAAACAAAATTCACAGAATTTCGGAGGTTTAAACAAGACAAAGACACCAATCTGGAAGAATCACGTTTAGCCTGGCAAGATAGTCTTAAAATTTATAGGAAGGCCCTCCGTAATGCCAGAGCAGCCTACTACTCATCATTAATAGAGGAAAATAAGAACAACCCCAGGTTTCTGTTCAGCACTGTAGCCAGGCTGACAGAGAGTCACAGCTCTGTTGAGCCATGTATTCCTATAGACCTCAGTAGTAACGACTCCATGAGCTTCTTTAATGATAAAATTCTAACTATTAGAGACAAAATTCAGCACCTCCTGCCCTCAGTTGGTACTGACTTATCTTCAAACACAGGAACCTTAGAAACAACTGTAAAACCTGATGTACATTTAGACTGCTTTTCTCCCATCAACCTTAATCAGCTAACTTCCATGATTTCCTCATCTAAGCTATCAACGTGTCTCTTAGACCCCGTCCCAACTAGGCTGCTTAAAGAAATTTTACCCTTAGTTAGCATTTCTTTACTGGATATGATTAATCTGTCCTTATTAAAAGGCTATGTGCCACAGTCCTTTAAAGTAGCTGTAATTAAACCTCTTCTTAAAAAGCCCACTCTTGATCCAGGGGTTTTGTCTAATTATAGACCTATATCTAACCCTCCTTTTCTCTCTAAGATCCTTGAGAAAGCAGTGGCAATCAGTTGTGTGACTTTCTACACAACAATAAGCTGTTTGAGGATTTTCAGTCAGGATTTAGAGTGCATCACAAGACAGCACTAGTGAAAGTTACAAATGACCTTCTAATTGCATCCGACAAAGGACTTGTCTCTGTACTTGTCTTACTAGATCTTAGTGCTGCATTTGATACCATTGACCATCACATTCTATTACAGAGACTAGAACATTTAATTGGCATTAAAGGCACCGCACTAAGCTGGTTTAAATCCTATTTATCAGATCGATATCAGTCTGTACATGTTAATGATGAATCCTCTATGCACACCAAAGTTAGTCACGGAGTTCCACAAGGTTCTGTGCTTGGACAAATTCTATTTACCTTGTATATGCTTCCTTTGGGCAATATTATTAGGAAGCACTCCATAAATTTTCATTGTTATGCAGATGATACCCAATTATATTTACCAATCAAGCCAGATGAAACTAACCAATTAGCTAAACTTCAAGCATGCCTGAAGGACATAAAAACCTGGATGACCTGCAGATTTCTGATGTTAAACTCAGACAAAACCGAAGTTATTGTACTTGGCCCCGAACACCTTCGAAACACATTATCTAAAGATATAGTTTCTCTAGATGGCATTGCCCTGGCCTCCAGCGACACCGTAAGGAATCTTGGAGTTATCTTTGATCAGGATATGTCCTTTAACTCCCACATAAAACAAACTTCAAGAACTGCCTTTTTTCATTTACGTAACATTGCAAAAATCAGGCACATCCTGTCTCAAACAGATGCAGAAAAACTAGTCCATGCATTTGTTACATCTAGGCTGGATTATTGCAACTCTCTATTATCAGGCTGCCCCAATAAGTCCCTTAAGACTCTCCAGCTGATCCAGAATGCTGCGGCACGTTTACTGACAAGAACCAGGAAAAGAGATCATATTCTCCAATATTAGCTTCTCTTCACTGGCTCCCTGTAAAATCCAGAATAAAATTTAAAATCCTTCTCCTCACCTTCAAAGCCCTAAATGGTCAGGCACCATCATATCTTAAAGAGCTCATAGTACCCTATTACCCCACTAGAGCACTGCACTCCCAGAATGCAGGGTTCCTTGTGGTTCCTAGAGTCTCTAAAAGTAGAGTGGGAGCCAGAGCCTTCAGCTATCAAGCTCCTCTCCTGCGGAACCAGATCCCAGTTTGTGTACGGGAGGCGGACAACCTCCTCACATTTAAGAGTAGGCTTAAGACTTTCCTCTTTGATAAAGCTTATAGTAGGGCTGACTCAGGTGACCCCTGAGCCACCCCTTTTTTATGCTGATATAGGCCTAGACTGCCGGGAGACTTCCCATGATGCACTGAGCTCCTCTCTCCTCCTCTTCCTCTCCATCTGTACGCCCTCATATCTCATCAATGCTTGTTATTAATTCAACTTCTTCCCGTAGTTGTGAGCTTTCTCTCCCCTTTCTCTCTCCTTCTGTTGCTTTCTGCAGGTGTTTCTGCCTCCGGAGCTGTAGGGTCTGGATCTATGGTTGCAGCCACCTGCTGCCCCCGTGTTCCTCCTCTGCACCCACTGCTGCTGTTGCTGTTGCTATTATTATTAGTATTGCTGCTATAATGTTGCTCTTAGTATTATTTCTGTTGGTGTTGACAGCCATGCCATTGCCGCGGCCGTTGTGTTGCATCTCTGTGTGAAACTGTATTGTGCTGCTGTATGTTCTCTTTCCTCCTGCTCTCTCTCTCCTGCTCCCCCCCTCCCCCTTCAACCCAACCGGTCGAGGCAGATGACAGCCCACCTAGAGCCTGGTTCTGCTCGAGGTTTCTACCTGTTAAAAGGGAGTTTTTCCTTGCCACTGTCACATAGTGCTTGCTCATGGTGGGAACTGTTGGGTCTCTGTAAATATAAAGAGTCGGTCTAGACTTGCTCTACTCGAAAAAGTGCCCTGAGATAACTTTGTTATGATATGGCGCTATATAAATAAAACTGAATTGAATTGAATTGAAAGAGTCTTTAGCCATGTTAGCAGCTCTGTGAGGCGGCACTTAAGATTCATCCTGAGGGTGACATGAATGTTTGTACCAAATTTCATGGCAATCCATCAAATAGTTGTTTTAACATTTTACTCAAAACCACAAATATCAACCTCATGGTGGCGCTAGAGTTAAAGTGAGGGGATCAAAGTATAGTAGGATTCATCCTCTGGGAACCTTGAATGTCTGTACAAAGTCGTGTCCCAATCCATCATGTAGATGTTTAGATATTTCACCAGATAAGTAAAAACTTTGACCTGCAGGGAAGGTCAGGAGATCACCAGAGTCATTGAGATTCATCCTCTGGGAACCATGAATATCTGTACCGAATTAAATTTTAATCCATTAACTAGTTGTTTAGATATTTCAGTCTGGACCAAAGTGGTGGACCGACTGTCAGACCTACAATGCCAAAAAAACCCAGACATTATATGAGCGGGAAAATGTGACCTAGAAGAAGAAACAAATGGGCAGCAGATGAAAAAGAGGAAGTGAAAGCAGAAAAGCCACATCTGACAGTTTTAGCTGCACCTGAAAACATCAGAAAGGAAGTAGTTGTCTTTACTCTTTATCGTAGTGTGTTTTTATTTATAACTTATTGAAACCTCTGTATGTAAAGCATACAGCAGAGAGGCTGCTAAAGGATAAAACAGGAATTGAGTCAAAGTCTTCCTGTTTTGATCTGTTTTCTAATATCAGGAAATATTTAGTGGAAAGGAAATGTGCTTCATGATGTGGAAATATGTAACTTCTATTAAAAGAACTGACTCATTTCCTCAATACTAGTCTTCAGGAAAAGATTTACAACTGTTTTATATGACTTCTTTTCTTATTTTACCATTAATATCTTCCCGATGTGCACATCAGGTCTCTGAATACACAATGCACAAGTGTATACATCATACTGTAAATACAAATCAAATCATTCTCACAGACCATCTCACACATCTCCCCAAAATCTTCAAAAACTTAACACACTTTACAGTAAACATATATCATAACAATATCTTTACATTGGCCACCAGTTTACTACAGAATCGATTTTAAGATTACCTTAAAAGCCTCCTGGCCTCAGATTGTATCTCTGAATGACTCAGCTCTTAACTTGCATGCAGTCTGCAGTCGAAAGGCAGGAAACTGAGACTATAGGAAACCTCAACTCTGCACCGACCGGTTGGACCAGTTGGATCAGATTTGTGAAATCATTATCCTCTTTTAAATCGCTTTTGAAAACATGTTTATATTAAAAGGCTTTATTATAACTTTATGTAATCTGGGTAATTTCTTTACATTTGTGTATTTGTATGTATGAAATTGTCTAGACTTATATAGTTCACGACTTTATGTGTGTATTATCTCTGTGTTATTAGTAATAGTAATAATTATCAGGTTTCGATAAGTAAATAAACCTTATTATTATAAAACATATGTAAATGCATAAATCTGGACTATCTGAGAAGAAATGAGTGGCAATGCACTGGTTAAAAAAGAAAACAATGCTTAAAAAAAATTTAAAATTTAATTTTACATATAAATATAAAACCTGAATGTGATGGGGTTTTTTATCAATGCAGCCTAAAATACTTTTAATGTCAGTTTAGCAGCTTTACAACAGTCCAGCAGGTTTCCCGCCAAATCTGTTCTGGCATCACACAATGGAAAGTGATGCAGTACAATAACAGTACTATAGTAAACAAATAACTTCAGATACACTGAAGAGCTGCTAAATTAAAACTTTGATTGCTGTAAGTATCTTTGGCACTGAGAAGTAGAAAACAAAAAACTTACCAATCTGGTTGAGATGAGCAAAACCTAATATTCAAACAGCAGAGAGCAGCTGAGGTTGTCACTATGTCGGCGGACAGACGAGACTGGGCGTTTCTGCAGAGACTCTGACTAATCTCAGAGAGAGACAGGAAGTTTCTCTGTCAGCCAACAAGTTGGCGCCCAAACAGTCAAATCACTGACAGTAAATTCATGCAAATATCAGCCCAAAAAGATGCAATTAATTATTTTCCTGTCCTGCCAATTTTTGAGGTTCTTGTACTTTGAGTATTTCCATTTTCTGCTACTTTATACTTTTACTCCACTACATTTCAGAGGGAAATATTGTATTTTTTTACTCCACTACATTTATTTGACAGCTGTTACCAGTTACATTTCCGATTAAGATTTTACATAAAAATATATGATACATTTATAAAATATAATCCATTGCCAAAGATTAAACCAGCGGTTCCCAATCTTTTTGGCTTGTGGCTTCTTAGAGAACAGCAGAGTCTAGTTGGGGCTTCCTGTCTTCCTGCAAGATCATGGTAATATGCAGTGTGTGTGTGTGTGTGTGTGTGTGTGTGTGTGTGTGTGGGCAGCAAGGAGAAAAATGAAATTTCAAATACTGACCATGTTGGACGGTTTCCTCCCGCCACTTTATGAGTCCCTTTCCAACAGCTGACGCTCTGACAGTTAATCATACATCCATCACTGTAAAATCTAATGATCAGTTTAATTCAATCAACTCATCTTTTATTATTAGATTTAGAAGTTTCAAGGTCAACTTTAATTATTTTGTTCTCACATTTATTTACTGAAAATGAGTTCATCACATAAAGTTGTTTAGCAACATTTTCCAAATACAAATCACAGCAAATTCCCACTCGCCTGCAACTACTGACGATACTTAACATCTGCTCTTACCTTTGTTACTGTCATATAAATGGAAATAAACACACAAAGACAATTTCAACAAGTGTGTTTAAAACACCATAAACTAAATTGTATTTGTATTAAGTTTTAGACAGAAGTCTCAGAGCCAGACACAGATGTCCAAATCAGAATGACCAGATATTATTAGTGGTGAGTAAGAAAATAATGTGTTTTTTGTGATTTGGGTAAATACAAAGAAAAGCTCCTGCATACTCTCTTTAGTTGTGCACAAGCTTCCAGTAATAGATGTGTACAGGAAGCTCCTTCTCTTGTTTATAATTACAGAAAGTGATTATGATTACCTCTCCTGCACCTAGCAGCCAGGTGAGAGTGGACACTTTTACTCTTTGTGTAAAGTTAGTAAGTTATGAAATATTTTCTGAAATGTTAATTTAGTTATCACATGACTAAATCACATTCCCGACCCTAATCTTTCAGCACAAATAAACACAACTGTGCATAAGAAGCAAAGAAAAGCAGAGGAAAAGGTCAGACTATGCAGATGTGAAGTAGCAAGTCTCTTATCTCGACTGCATGCTCCACAGAAACTTTCTTTAATTAGCCATTATAATCACAGGAGTATCAGACATTCTGACTGAGGGGCAAAAACCAAACAGGTCATGGTTTTAACATTATAGTTGTTTAATTACATCAAATATGAAAAACACATCCATGGTGTCTGATCTAACACTCAAACACTGTTTACAATTATGCCTTATTCATGGTTGTCTTGGCAACATATTAATATTATTCACTTCTGGTTGCCATAGCAGTGTAGTGGCTGATTAATTAAGGCAGGTTCTGGATTTACAAACACCTGTTGGCTTATTGACAATCAGCCTGTTATGTGTTAAAAAGAACGTGTACTCATCAATAGTTTACTACATAAATCATTTATTTATTAGCAGTAAATTTACCAGCTGAAGTCAAGTCATTTTTTTGCTCTGATGTGTTTCACTGAAAAACTGTTTTCTAGTTGCACCAGAGGGGTTTCCTGTTCAATACAAAGCTTCTTTAGAAGTTTGGGTTAACCAGCAAATAAAACGAGTTCTGAAGTCGAGCGACTGCCGGGAACATCCTGCACGATGGTAGAGTTTTGGTCTCCGCTGGCAGAGGTGGAATGTTTCAGGAGCAGAGCATCCTGGGACGGGATGGAGGGCGGGTGTGAAGCTGTGTACTAAGTTGAGTTTAGACCAGCATTAATGTACGTGAGGAAACTCTAAACTGGGAAGAAACAAGAAACGCTGGAGTGCATCTGATAAAAAAAAAGGTAATAATCAGTCAGGTTTGCATTTGCAGAGATTCTTTCAACTGTGAAGGTTTGTTTTCCTTCTGATAAAATTTTTGAATATCTATCCTGGACAAGCAGGCCAAACATGTGTCCAACAGCTGGTCTCCTGTATAACACATACTGTCATTAACAAACAGCCGAGCTGAAGCCCAAACTAAAACACGACAAAAGGAGCTCCATCTTTGTGGACGATGCTTTGTTTGTTCAAATGTCCAGCAGGTTTATTAACGCTTAACTCATCTTTGAAGATCGGGGTCATCCTTGTAGGGTCAGGGGTCATTGTTATGTGTGTGCGTGTTCATGTGTGTGTCACTGCTCGCTCTGCTGTGTGTCTGTGATGGTGGAGACGGCCCCCTGGCCCTTGCTGACATCACTGATACACGCCCACTGACCGTCCATCGACTCCTTCCACAGCGTCACCTACAGAATAATCACACACACACACATAATGAGGAGAGTGTAAGTGTGCTCATTTACAGCAGTCAGTCATCAGGTAGAAAACACTCAATACAGTAAAAGTAAAAGAAAATTCTGCGTTTCTTTTTACAAAATCTGGATTATTGTGACTGCGACCACAAAAACATGAGTGAACTTTCTGGATTCTTTGATGCATCTAAAATGAGAAATACATCAGTGGGAAAAATATATAAATAAATTCAGGTATAAAAAATGTTTCCTGGCAATGATTCAAGTAAGTAATTCAGAATCATAATTACATTAGGAGGGTAAAACAGAAGGTACTGTGCCAGTATGTGTTCCTGTATTACTTTTGTACTCTACCTTATTGTCTCCTCCAGAAACAGCCAGTATATTTCCAGTGATAGACCAGCTGACGTGCCAAACAACATCATTAAACTTATGGAGCAGTTTGGCCGTCCAGGTGTTGCCCGCGGGGTCGTCGCACGTCCAGATGAACACACGTCCGTCCTAGAAGAAGGTGCAAAGGAAACTGTGACCAAAATCTCAAAAAATGGATCCCGCTTAGCTCTGGTGGTACGTCACCAAGCAGACAGTGTTTGGTTTTATGCCAATAACATCTTTCCCACTCTGATTCATTTTAAAATCAAATGAGCTATAATGCTCATAATGCAGCCTGTTAATGATAAGTAATGTCCTGTGTGTTTGTACATTGGGCTTTTTTGAGCTTTCACCTCCGTTCACGTACCAGGTTATTTGAGAAATCTCTGGCTCCACCTGGTGGTACAGATCATTTTACTGTTTCTAAATAAACTTGATAAAAAGAGTCTGACTGTTTATGCAGTGATTCCCTGAAATGCTGACATATTTTGGGTGCTAAGGAGCAGCAATATGATTCCTCTAATTCCAATAAATCTCACCTGGGAGCAGCTGGCAATGGTGCTGGTGGGAAGACCAATAGAAGGAGCCCAGCCGACGTCTCTCACCCAATCGCTGTGGGCCTCCAGCTTCTGATCCTCCTTCCACTGACCATCTTCTTCTCTGGAGGCGGGAAGTGACAATCAGACAGTTCAGATGTAAACCGCCAGTTCCTTGAGCCTTTAAACTTTAGTGTTTATCCCAGCGTGTTGAGTTATCCTTACTCAAATAATGCATGTAAACGTAGTTCCAAAATGGCTTTCCATCAATTTTTTAGTTTTATTAAAATATGTAGGTTTGTTCCTCAAAAACCTTCCTTACATTCACCAAGTTATGCTGCCAACCAGGCTTCTCTAAAAGCTGTGAAACCCTGAAATTAAACATCTTCTGCTCTCCAAACACTTTGTGGGTGACGGTGATTTAACCATGTAATGATTTTCTGCCCCATACACTCCATCTGAAGTCACTAAACACTACACGCAAAAACAAGTCTATTAAACAATAACTTACTTCCAGAGTTTGACCAGGTTGTCGCAGCCTCCGGACACGAAGCGTTTGACGTAGTTTGGTTTCTGTCCTGACTGCTGATCAATCAGGCTGCCTGGAACTACAGCAGGAGCCCAACTCACTGCGTTACAGCCAATCTGTAGGGAAATTACAGCTGAATTAACAAACAGAGACAAACCTGAAAAGAGCAGCACCAGCACAGCTCACTGTATTTCATTACACTCTCAAAACAGAGTGTTGACAAACAGCACGACAGACTAAGAACAGTATTGATAAAGAGATTTAAAACATTCTAGACGGCATTTCAGCTCACGCAATCATAGAAATTAACAGAAATTACACGTCTGTATCACTCAGAAGTCTGTCTCACTCACAGTGTGTGCGTTGCTGATCTTCTTGACGTCCCACTGCTGATCTCCAGTGAATGTGAGAAGGGAAATGGCTCCGTCTGAGCTGCCGCAGGCCAGGAGCAGACCAAAGTCATAGGGACCCCAGCAGACAGAGTTCACTGTAGACACACAAAAGTAGGTTTAACAAACAAGACCAAAGTCTCAAGAAACTCCAACACACTCTGCTCTGTAGCTATAACCAAAATATCATGGCAGAAATTTGCTTTATCATTTGTTGACGAGTTAAATTGACCTGTCAGCACTGGGAAAGACTAGACAGAAAACAATAAAATTAAATGAAAACCAGAGACTGCAGCACCTGGACATTTCCTCTAGTGAACCTCAGGCATTATCAGAGAGGAGAAACAGGTAAATCACAAGGAGGATCACACACTGATTTCTCTGTCAGAGGACTCAGTCACAAATGCATGGAGACACACATGAGGTATAAAGAAAATAACTTGTACAATGTCTTTTCACTGGAAAACACAGAGCTACCGACCTGATGACTCGTGTCCGTTGTATTCATACATCTTGTCCCAGGATCCGTTCTCCTCCTTCCAGATGATGACTTTACGGTCGTAGGAACAGGAAGCCAGAATGTTGCCGAACATCGGGTGAGCCCACGCCACCTGCCACACGGGACCCTCATGGCTACACAAATACAGAGACCCAAATTTAGTTTCAAATAGTCAGTGTGAAAGAAATGGGCTGATACAAATATATGCCAGTGATGGACAGGTGAGCTTACATGTGATATCAATGTTTAAGCCCTGATTAAAAGATCTCAGGAAATTTAATTTTCTTTACTTTGAACTGCAATTTTTATTTTTTACTAATTTCCTATACATATCATGTACAAATGCAGCCTATTTATGAATCATAATTTACCACTTCTTATCAAGTGGCTGCAGTTGTGCAATATGTATGATGTAATGTAATGCTATTTATCTATGAAGTGACAGAGGCAATCTCCTTTCAGCTTTAGCTCCCTGGTTTGGTTGTGGAACCACGGTATCTTACCCTCTGAGGTCTGCTACCAGGATCTGCCCTCCGTTTCTGACATCAAAGATCTTTACAGTGCGGTCAGAGGAGCAGGTGGCGAGCCGAGTACCGTAGTAGTCCATCTGGGCATCATGCTGCAACAGACAGAACAACACATCAAGACCTGAAGTGAGAAAATAATCTCTCCGACTACCTTTGCACTTTTTATAAAAATAAGGCTGCAAAATGCTCGTGGTAGCAGATGGTGCTTTGAATGAATACACACAATGAACTGTTGAACAGCTCCCACCCACAGCCTCTATGTTATTAACCAACTGCTACATCAAACAGTCCTCTGATGCACTGTTGAAATGAAGGAACTTTAGCCATCATTCTACAAAAATGTCGCACAATATGCGCAATTAGCCTGCGTCTGTAAATCACAATAATGACATCTGACGGTCTGTATTAATACTGACATGATACCAGCAGCCACCGTGCCAGCTGTGACAGCCGGTGTTGTGTCGAAGTCTGTTTCCCCTTAACGTTACCTTTACCTAACCCAAAAGTTGACACACTACAGTGGGACTACTGACTGATAAACAAGCAACATGAAGCTAGAAGATAGTAATACTTATATATTTGTGGCACCTGCAGCAGCTATTCTCAATAACCCCTGTCTCTTTAGCGAATGCTAACGTTAGCTTCATTTATCAGCTAGGGCTAAATGAAAAAGAAGAAACAACTTACGATCATGTCCTCGTGAGAGGTGTCCACCGTGTTGATAACGGAAACCTGAAATCCACAAACACAAGCATTTAAATGACACAGATATATGCTACACTATTGCTTTAGGGATTAGCCCTCTGCCGTTAGCCAATCTGCTAACGAGCTAGCTACTTGGGCACGTCAGCAACTAAAATAACAGTCAACGTAAAACAACACAAACGTGAGCAAGCAGCTTCACCTACAGCTTTAATGAAGAGTTAGTAGACTCACCATGACTGCGGCAGAACCAGAAACCCTCTAGAAAATGATTCCTTATTTTCCTCAAAATGAATAAATCGGGTTCATCAACTATTCCGACGTGGCAACAAGTAGAGAAGCCGCTGCCCGCTTCCCACCCACTGGGTCCCACGACAGTTTCTACCGGCGGAAACGACAAACGGACAGCAAAGGTTCCACATACCAAAAGTTTACTTTGCATTCGATAGCTAGAGGTTGAAATAAAAAAAATAATAAAATCCAATAAAGCGTTGTAAATGTTAAACAAAGAAAAGTCAGACAAAAACTGCCAATATAACGCAACATAAAAAGGAATACCATAACTTTCTAGCTAAGGAGGAAGACGGTTAATCCAAAATGTTACCCTGTTAAGAGTAGGACTAACGGTTGTTAACAGTAATTCAATCTAACATTTGACATTTTACACTAATTAACCGATAAAACTAAATATTAAATGCCTTTTAATTACAGATTGGACCTACTAACAGTGGCATGTGTCCACACGGTGGCGCCATAAATCTGAAACATCTTTACCCTAATATCTATTTTTATCTGAACCCACCAAGTGTCAAGTTCCCCACCGGTTAGCCGTCCTGTGTTACTTCTCTCTGTCCCCTCCAGCCTCGCCATGTTGTTGGGTTAAATTTTTTGCCCGACGTTTTTCCGATTTTGCCGTATAATATCTCTCATAGCGCCGGTGACAGCTGTCAAAGTACCAAGATGTCGAATGTGTCTTACCACATCTCCAACTTGTTGGAGAAAATGACATCTACTGACAAAGATTTTAGGTAAGATAAGAGTAACGGTTAATGCACAGCTTGTGCGTCTGACAGTGAGATGACACTTTTTAAGCTCTGCTTCAGTGACTAACTGGGATTATGTGTGTAATTTTACTACACAGGCGAAATTTAATTTCTAAGATTTAATTAGATTTTATATTTGTGTAATCACAAGTCTACTATTAACCATTTTTGAGAAAGTGTGTCACTGTGTGTGGTGAGATATGAGTGTCTAGAAGTCAACATAACATCAGCATGATAATACAGTTTCACTCAATTTGTGTTTGTGTGTGTTCTCGGTTAAATGAGACATTTTAATGAGATCATGATTTACCAGCTAGGTACTACCCTATTTTGTCCCTTCCTGTATATCTCCATCTGCGTGTGTTTATGTGTGTGTGTGTGTGTGTGAGACCAGGTTTATGGCCACTAATGACCTGATGCTGGAGCTCCAGAAGGACAGCATTAAACTAGACGAGGACAGTGAGAGGAAAGTGGTGACCATGCTGCTCAAACTGCTGGAGGACAAGAACGGGGAGGTGCAGAACCTGGCTGTAAAATGGTAAACACACACACACACACACACACACACAGATGTAAAAGCTGTGTTTACTTGCTCATTTCTGTTCAGGGTGGTGGGGGGCTGGAGTCAGGACTACGCTGCATACTGACAACGAATGATACTGTAATCATCATCATCAAGAATATTTCAGATCAAATCAAATGTATTGTTATAGTGCAAAAAAAGAAATTCATTGGTAGGAGATACAAGCAATACAAAAATAAATGACGCAATCCATAAAAGGAACAATACCTATGCTACCTGTAATAATGCCTGTGCATCACCTCAGGGTGCTGTGTCCTGTATGTTCTCCCTCTGTTGTGGTTTGAACTTCTCTCTCTCTCAGTTTGCTCTGATCCTTAACGCACAAAAAGTTAACACCAACCGACGATGCGTTCTAAACTTATTTTACCGACGCAAGAAAATCATTCCTTGCTGCACCTTTTGGCCTCAGCTGCTGCACAATCAGTAAAGATTATTATTATTCTCGATTTCTAGATATTTAGAGGTTGAGACGCTTTCAAATGATTCACCATCAACCTCAGTCTCAGTCTGTAAAGCCACTCAAAACTGATGAATAGTGAATGAAGAAAACTGATTATTAAAGCTGAAGGCTACAACCGACAGATCAGCTCTGCTGCTCAAAAGCTGACCCTCAGTGTGACAAACTGAGAGCAGGTTATGATCTAAAGTCACTGAACGGCTTCTCCTTGTTTCATCCACTGGGTGGTGCGTTGATTTTGAGGAAAATACTTCTGCTGGTTGTGTAGTGTTGTTTTTTGAGACGACTAAGAAGTAAAGGTTCACTAATCTAAAACTCTTAAACTGGACAGACTGTGGCGGTGACTGTTTATCTTTGTGCCATGTGATGTACTGACAAGGAAGTATATGAAGTAATAAATTAATCTACTTGTATGTACATAATAGCTCTATGATTACTTTTACCTTATCTTTGTTCAGCTTTGTTGTCCTTGTTTTTAGCTGTATGTCTGTTTCTGTTGTGACCTGAATTTGTTCGTACTCTGTGAACAGATTTAGAACTGCCTCAGACCAGGCGTACGCACAAATGATGAATTCCCAGCTGTCTTAGAAAATGTAAACACACACCTTTTAACTAAATGCATAGCATGTTAAAACATTCATTAAAAAAGGCTTTAATAGACAACAATATTTAAAACCTTAATTTACTAATGCATTGTTTTAAATAACCATGGAATTGACGCCCTTTCATCCTCATCAATTACTGTCATGATTAAAATATATGTATGTAATTGTATGTAAAAGATTTACCTCTGAGCAGGCGTCAACAACTTCACCGCTTTCTCCATGAAAGACCTCTAGGCAAACATATTTCTTCTTACATAGAGAAATGGGGTTGTGGCAGCATGCTGACTGCAAATTTCGGGCACACTAGAATCATTCTGATTCACTAACATACTCATGGTGATAAGAACAAAATTGACCGGTGTGGCTCTTATTTTGTGCGCAAAGTAAGAACATTTCTACGCACATATTGGTGAATTAGAGCAACTTAAAGTCCTTGTATGTGTTCACAAACCTGGCCAATAAAGCAGATTCTGATTCTGTGGGTATGTTTGATTTTCAGCCTGGCCCCTCTGGTGAGCAAGGTGAAGGAGCCTCAGGTGGAGACGATGGTGGACGCGCTGTGTTCGAACATGATGTCGGACAAGGAGCAGCTGAGAGACATTTCCAGCATGGGACTGAAGACTGTGATCGCTGAGCTGCCGCTGTCTTCGTCAGGTGAGGGCTGAAATAGTCTCATCACTATCAGCTTTCACCGTAGTCCAGATGTGGTGACGACCAGTGTTTGATGGCAGCTTTCCACCTGACATTAAAGATGCAGCTATGTTTATATTCAGAAAAACACTTTGCACACATTCAAAGGATTTTGCCTTTAAATAACTAGAAAATAAACTGTGCGATAACAATAGTTTTTATGTGAATATTATAAAAATCAAGTGACATTAAAGGAGGTTATTCTACAGCAGCGCAGTGAAGAGACTAAAATGTTCATTAGACATGTATTTAATGTTTCAATTAACTGCCTAGCCAAGTTACATATTGGTAGATTTTAACATTTAAAAGGGACAGCCTGCAGATTTGATTTGATTTGATCTGATTTCTAAGCCAAAAGAAAGAAAGACATGACAGTAATATTACATAACTTGCCAACATACAATATACAGTATGTCCCTTGTGTTTAGAGCGCATGAAGAAATCAAAACTCACCTGGAAGAAAACACAAATGCTTTTCGTCATATTTAGAACACGGGGTAGTGGTGCACGTCAGCCTCTTGTGGCCGAAATGAGTACTACAACACTTTTAAACAAACAGATTATCCTGGAAAAACTTTTTTTTCCTTTTGAAAAAGAAGTTATGGAACTTAGAAAGATTATCCTGGCAAAAATAATTTCTTTACCTGTTCTTCTTAAGTCATAAACACAGGAGAGAAAACAATTTGCTGAAGTTTGTTTTGTGTTACATACATGTTTCACATACACAACAAAACACAACATTTAACCAAACAACAAAACAAATACTATAATAACATATATAACATATATTACACCAGACTGCAGTGAAGTCACTTTTACATTCAGAGCTTAGTTTACACAGGGCCTACTGAGAATATAATATGCTTAATATTCTTATTAATATAATAATAATAATATTACTTAATGTATAGCAACCACATGGTAAACACAAAGCTACACTAATCATTTCCCCTGAATAACAACAAAATGATAAAATCTTTCACTTATAGATATAATGCCAGTTCTTCTCCTCAAATCATGTCCACTAAATTTAAAAATACACTGAGCATTATTAAGCATTAAATTCTGACTTTTGCAGTCAGTTTTATTTATTATTTAATGTTTTTTAAAGGCACTGAATTCAGAATAACAATATTTCTCATCAGCTCTGTGTCGTGCTGCGCCAACATAGAAAATCATCAAGATAAAACACTCAACAGTAACCTGTGTGTATATTAATCTGTTTTTTTTTATTGCCAGATCTGCTGCTTTTTAATTTTCCCTCTGAGTTTTTGTATTTGTGTGGGTTGCCAGGTTTGAACCTGACAGTCAGTGTGTGTAAGAAGATTACCTCCCAGCTGATTGGTGCCATGGGGAAACAAGAAGACGTGTCAGTTCAGTTAGAGGCCCTGGACATCCTGTCGGACATGTTGGGAAGGTAATAACAAAACATTACTGAACACTTTCTGTGGCAGACGGTCAGTCCACCACTTCAGACTGAAATATCTCAACGACTACTGGATGGATTACTATGACATTTTCTACAGACATTCATGGTTCCCAGAGGATGAATCCTACTGACTATGGTGATCCTCTGACTTTTCCTCTAGCGCCACCAGCAGGTTGACATTTTTGATTCTGAATGAAATATCTTGACAGTTATTAGATGGATTGTCGTGAAATTTAACTTATTCAAGGTTATTAGAGGATAACTTCTAATGACTTTGATGATCCCTCAACTTTTCCTGTAGCGCCACCATGAGGTTCACATTTGTTGTTTTCAGTGAAATGTCTCAACAACTGTTGGATCGATTGCCATGAGACTTTGACATTCATGTTCCCCTCAGGAAGCATTGTAATAACTTTATAATAATAACACGAAATACCTGCAAACTAATGACATTCCCATCAGTACTCTGTGTTTAGTGCAGCTAATGTTAGCATGCTAACATGCTATAATAAGATGGTGATTTGTTCTGAGCATGTGTGAAAATGCGTTTACTTCCTGTCACTGCATTTTTGTTTTCTTAAATGCAGAAATTAAAAACTTCAGTTGAAGTCAGACTTTAAGTTGGAACGTATCTTTAAAAATACATATTGATCAAATATGTTTAGTGTGACTTTTACAATATTACCAAAATCTAGTGGTCCACTTAAATTTGATTTTTTTTAAAAGTATCTCAGGTTAAAATGTATCATAATAAATATACATTGATATATATTAAATTTTTCATAATTGAATGAATTTATCAATTACTTTATTCAAGCAATGCAAGTGTTTACCAGCTTTTTTGTTAATGAATGATGAAATTAGCTCCATATATTAAACATTCTTTACCAGAACAGGAAAAAAGTATTTATTTAAAATATCCTCTATTTCAGTAGCTCCATACACCGATCAGCCATAACATTATGACCGCTGACAGGTGGTCATAACAAGTCGGGTTTCCGGGATATGTAGACATGAGACATGTAGCATGCTGATGTTAGCATTTAGCTCAGTACAGCCTCACACAGCTGCTAGCATGGCTGAAGACTCTTAGTCGTGAATATAATTTATGATGCTGGCTGATCAGCATAAAAAAAAGAAAAAGAAATCTCTACCAATGGATCAAAATTCAATATCAAACACAAGATTGTTGATTGCTCAAGGATTCAGCCACTGATCACCAGCATGTCATGGCAGGAGGGAAGAAGAAGAAGTCAGAGATGATGTTAGTGGTGATGGTTGTTGGGTTTTTGTTTTCTCCAGGCTGAGTGGTGCGCTGGTCAGTTTTCACAGCTCTCTGCTCTCCAGCCTGCTCCCTCAGGTACGAAACACTCAGACAGACTGTCA
Source organism: Macquaria ambigua (assembly GCA_008360985.2). NCBI lineage: Eukaryota > Metazoa > Chordata > Actinopteri > Centrarchiformes > Percichthyidae > Macquaria > Macquaria ambigua. The sequence continues at coordinate 7,000 of VMKM01001551.1, read as the reverse complement.
TTTATTTATTTATTTATTCATCAATCTATGTTTTCATCTATCCACCTCTCATCTGTCCACACATTCATTCATTCATTCACTCTTCACCCTGATGCTCTACTATCAGTTAACCAGCCCCAGGATGGCGGTCAGGAAGCGCTCCATCTTGGCTCTCGGTCACCTGGTGCCCTGCTGTAGCCCCGCCCTCTTCTCCCAGCTGACTGAACACTTGTTGACGGAGTTGGCCAAGGGCCCGCCCACTTCGATGACGAGGACGTACATCCAGTGCCTGGCAACCATTAGCCGTCAGGGCGGCCATCGAGTCGGTGAGATCTGTTGCTGCGACGACCCCGTTTATCTCTCAGTTCTCGTATTGATTTATACATTCTTTTATTTATTTATTTTTCTGTGTGTTGTGCAGGTGAGCATTTAGAGAAGCTCATCCCCATGGTGGTTAAGTTCACCAGTGTGGAGGACGACGAGCTGCGAGAGTATTGTTTCCAGGCTTTTGAAGCCTTTATACGCAGGTACACACACACACACACACACACACACACACACACACACACACACACACACCATGTCATCTCTGTCTCTGTTATTCATGTTGTGTCCATTGACTGACAGGTGTCCAAAGGAGATGTCCCCCCATGTTGCCACCGTAACACAGCTTTGTCTTAAGTTCATGACCTTTGACCCTAACTATAATTATGATGCCGAGGAGGAGGAGGAAGAAGATAGCATGGACATAGAGGACGGGCTTGATGAAGGTCTGTGTTTGTCTTTTTCTTTTGCAGCAGTTTTTCTTGTCTGTTTTCATCCTCTTTTGGTTGGTTAACGTGTTTTGTTTGAACTTTGCAAATACTGCTTTGTTGTACTAAAACTTTAAAATAATAAGAAGGAGCTGTTCATTTAATTTAAGCTTCTAGTTTAAGCAAAGTTTGCATCCACTTGGTTTGGTGTAGGTTGTCAGGGGTCAGGGGTCAGGGGTCTTTACTGTTTGTGTTCAAGCAACGCACATTTGTTTGTTTGGTTTGTGTTTTTGTTCAGATTGAGTGACTGAGTGCTGCTCTTCGGCCGTAGGAAACACACTTATTGCAGTGAGAATAGAATAAAATTCAGGTTGTTTTAGCATCCTAATCAGTTTGTATGACTTCACAGACATAAATAAGGTACTTATTTATAAAATAGGGGGATGACTAGTAAGTAATAAGTGAATTCAACTTGAGTAACGTAAAGATTAGCTGAAGTCGGCCTTCTTCCTTTATGAAATAACGGCTCTCTTCTCCATCCAGAATCAGACGATGAGTACAGTGACGATGACGATATGAGCTGGAAGGTGCGGCGCTCCTCCATCAAGTGTCTGGAGGCGTTGATCAACACCCGCCGGGACCTTCTCCTCTCCTTCTACTCCTCCATCTGCCCCGCTCTGCTGGCTCGATTCAAGGAGCGTGAGGAGAACGTGAGGGCGGACGTCTTTGCTGCTTTTTCGACGCTGCTGAGGCAAACACGGGTGGGATCGAGCCACCACGGTCTCATCACGGCCGGTTTGGACTCAGGGGCGAGCAGGGAGGAGGAGCCGGCAGTCGCCATGCTGAAGACACAGGTACATAATAATTTTACAACAAGTTACAGACGGTGGGGCGGATCAGTTTAAGTTATACAAACACTTTCTGAAGACTAAAGATGAAATAATTGGTCGAGTTATTGGTCGTTGGGCAGAGCTAAAGAACCAGAGTTTCTTTTATAGTAAAATTATTTCAGACATGACATTATAAGCTGCAAAAGAAAAAAGAAGATCTTTAAGAAACACATTAAAGCCATTTGCAAGAAATCAGTAAAATAAAATATTTTATTCCATGAAAAACCTCTGTGAGTTTCCACCATTCAGTGGCTGAACTACGTGTCCAGTGCAATGTTAAATTTGGAAATATTGAATATGTAATATATTGAATATGAAAATATTTGGAAATTTAAGCTCAAAGAATAAAAGGGTTTGCAGTCAAGAGGCAATAAAACAGGCTCATCTGTGTTGCTGTACACTAGTGCACAAACGCTGATATTAATTGTAACTCAAGACAAGTTTTAACAAGTGTTTAAGGTTACTTTTTTTGTGTTTTGTTTTATTTTAAAAGCCAGTGATTACTCCCCTGCCTAATTGATTTGCAGCCCGGTATCTGAAGGAACCAGGTGATTTAGTTACCTAACTCTAACCATACCTTGATCATAGTTTATTTGCCATAATCACAATCTTTCCCTTACCTTAACTGTACTGTGCACCCCCTTTAAAAAGCATAGCCTCCATACATACAAACAAAAACAACAACATGCAGATGATAGGCCCATATAGCTGAAATACAGCCTCGTCCGATATCGACTTTCTTGTCCGGTGATTCGGTTGATTTTAGACGACACCTACACACCGCGTGTCAGAAATGCTAATCTATAGCAAACAAAAAGGCTCGGATAATATGTTTTACGGTTTCTGGTTTGGTTACCAGCGGCAACACGAGTCTCTCACACTGTGAATTCGCTGCACAGCCATGTAGATAAGTAAATAATTAGAAATAGGAAATACATGGGGATGAATTCATAATGACACAGTAGCCCAGTGATGTGTGTGTGCGTGTGTGTGTGTGTGTTTGTCCAGGTGCCGGTGATAGTGAAGGCTCTCCACAGACAGCTGAAGGACAAGAACATTAAATCTCGACAGGGCTGCTTCTGTCTCCTCACTGAACTGGCTCACACTGTACCTGGAGCCCTGGACCAACATATACCTGCTCTAATACCTGGTACACACACACACACACACACACACACATCTCACTTTACAGCTCCCTTTTTCTTGCTTTTTATTTCTCGCTCATTTGCCCTAAAAACCTCCCAACGTCTGTTAGTTTTTTCCTTCAGCTGCTTCATTTTCTCTCCCCCCTGCTCTCTCCTTTCCTCCACCATCTCCCTTTCTTTTCCCCTTCCTTGCTCCCTCCTCCTTCTTCCTTCCTCCAGGTATTGTCTTCTCCCTGACAGACAAGTCCACCTCCTCCACGATGAGGATCGATGCGCTCTCCTTCTTCCATGTCCTCCTCCTCTCCCACCCTCCTCAAGCCTTTCAGCCGCACATGCAGGTTCTTTAAACCTCTTTTAAAGCTTTGCTTCAGGATTTTTGCACATTGTTTAACAGGATGATTTGCTGATATAAATAATGTAAACCTGCAGCCTTTGTGTTTAGCTTCATAGCTTCTGTTTGTGGCTCAGTCAGTCAGTTCATTTCAGTAATCTTAAGTAATTTTTCTCTGTTTTTGTACTCAAACACACAGACTTTTGTTTCTAGATTTTTATGCAAAACACTGGCAGAATGAGTCAGAATTCATTACAGTCAGTGTTTGTGCCTCCACACATACTTAGAAAAACAGCCCTGATCCTGTGTCCACGACGTGCTAACAGAACAAATGAAAATAAGAGTTCCTAATGTCTGCTTGAATGCAGCATCATAATGTTTGAAGCTCAGCGGTGGAAGAAGTATCCCGATCTTTAACTTAAGTAAAAGTAGCAATACCACAGAGTAGAAATACTCTGTTACAAGTAAGCATTCAAAATCTTACTTAAAAATACACATAAAGTATCAAAAGTAAAAGTACTCATTATGCAGAATGGCTCATTTTAGAATTTTTTCACTGGATTATAATTATTGATGCATTAATGTGTTCATCACTTTAATGTTGCAGCTGGTAAAGGTGGCGGTGATTACTTTATATACTGCTGGGTAGCTTAATCCATAATAATAAATGATCATTTATTAGATGATTTATATTTTGTATGTAATAATCTGCAAAGTAACTAGTAACTAAAGTTGTCAAATAAATGTAATGGAGTAAAAAGCTTCCAACATGTAGTGGAGTAGAAGTATAAAGTAGCATAAAATGGTAAAGTACAATATCCAGTTGTGACAATTACCTTTCCTTTGAATTCTTTATCATAAAAGAATGATTTTGCTGTGAAAGGTCTAATTTCCAAGAACCCGAGACACAACATTTGTTTTAAAGATGCAGCTGTAAGATTTGTCCAACACACCAAACTAAACAAATCTAACTAAGAAGGTAACAAATATAATGAAATCAAATGAACCAAATTACAATGACTCACCTCCCTGACTAAAATAAAAAGGAGAAAACAAGATGGCAGCCCATCCATGGCAAAGATCTTTCACACCACAATTCAAACACCAAGATCAGGGCTGTGGCTTGTTGGGAGACGAGGTTTTGTCAAGTAGTGATCGACAAGTGACATATTTGAGCTAACCCTAACCCTAACACCTGGGAAAAGGATCTTAAGATGAGCAGATAAAGACTTCTGTTTAACACGCATGCTGTGGTCCCTGCAGGTGCTGCTGCCTCCGGTGGTGGCGTGTGTAGAAGACACTTTCTATAAGATCACCTCGGAGGCTCTGCTGGTCACCCAGCAGCTGGTCAGAGTGATGAGGCCGCAGGGACAGAGCGCCATAGCGGGAGGATTCGACCCCAAGCCTTTTGTCAGAGAGGTATGAGGGGTCGGGTTTGACGGGACTGTTTTCTCATCTGATCTGAGGTATTTTCATTTTGGTCGTTTTGCTCTGCTCTACACTTTCCTGGCTGTTTCTTACCATAGAGTTGTAATATTCTGTTTTAATTATCAGCACCTACAAGATAAATGTAAGTGGCCTATAGTCAGGCAGACACTGTACGGATTCGGTCTGATTTTAGCCCAAATTGGTTGCCCCCGACTAAGTTTGACTTGCAGATTGAGGTCACAACACCTGATTAATCACCTGAATGATCAATGATCTGGCTGTTGGATGATCGGGAGGGTTTTTGGCAAGTCAGCTGTGCAGTTTGAGCAGTTCCACAGTCCAATTTCCTTCATGGCTGCTTTCAAAAGATCTGTTATAAACTGTAGTGACCTTTTTTAAAATATTGTTGGGATATTATTTTACATGTTGTGGCTGAAACTATAGTCTTGAGATATATACATTTTATTGGAATTGTCACTGGACGTAACTGACTGGGGGTTCTGAGTCAGTGTGAACTCCACGTTATAGCCAGTCAATTGATCCGTACAGTCACCCCTTTTCCACCAACATGGAACTTTTGAACTGTTCGAAGCATTTCGACCAAAAATAAGTTGGTTTGGAACCTGAAAAGTTGGTTCCCTGCTGGATCCAAAAACTTGACTTTCCTTGACCTGAAGGTCCCAATGGTCCCACTCAAAACTGGTGGAAATGTGGGCTGGTTCTCTAGAACCGGTTCAAGAACCAGAACTGATCTGGTGCAAAGAGGGCATCAGTAAGCATAAAAGCTGCAGGTTCTGGTCGTGCAGAAAGGCTGATTAAAACATACAGTGTGAGTTAACACAACGTACAAGATCAGTGAAACAACTCGGTGTCCTTCCGGCTTTAGAGATGTCAACAAGCCGTCTGTTGGTCTGTGAAGAGTTTGAAATAAATCACAACATATTGTTTCTCCAAGGTGTTTTCTGTAACCCTGAAGAGGCTGAAAGCAACAGACATCGACCAGGAAGTGAAAGAGAGGGCTATTTCCTGTATGGGTCACATAGTGTGTCACCTAGGCGACCACCTGGGGGCGGAGCTGCAGGGCGTTTTGGCGATCTTTCTGGAGAGGTTAAAGAATGAGATCACAAGGCTGACAGCGGTTAGGACCTTCACCCTCATCGCTGCTTCTCCATTACAGGTTCAGTTTGACGGTTTTCAAAGGACACAATCTTTATTTGACCTTTATTTTTTCATGTACTTATTAAAAGACTTTCCCAAATAAGAACTGGCAAAAAGAAAAAAGCAGTGACTGAAAAATAACAAGACTTTCCTCTCTCTGTCTCCAGATCAACTTATCGTCCATCCTGCCAGATGCTCTGTCTGTGTTGGGATCTTTCTTGCGGAAGAACCAGCGGGCTCTGAAGCTCGGCACGCTGGCGTGTCTGACCGCGCTGGTCACGCATCACGCTGCCAGCATCAAACCCGCGGCACTGGAGCCCGTGCTGAGTGAACTTCCTGCTCTGGTGGATGAGAGCGACATGCATGTATCACAGGTACCGCACTGAATTTAACACTAACACACGTTCATCATTTCAATGATGAAGATTCTCTTATTTGTCATGAGTTCAAGGTGATCGGGTCAATTTAAAGGGGTCATTAAGAAACATGGATATACCCATGTTTTTTTGTAAAGCAAAACAAATGTGTCACCTGTTAAAACTGTAAATCATTCAGACAGTTCATATCCGCCACGGTTGCAAAATCCCCTAAAACTGCTATTTTAATAATAGATAATGTTAACCCTTTGAAAACAGACCTCAATCAGCATATTTGCCAAGCCAAAGCCCACTTTTGAGCAGTCCAATCACATGTAAAACTTTCATTCATTAAAAGTCAGGTAGTGTTAAATCGGTGGAGAACTCTTTCAAGTCGTTTTTGAGAAATCCTGCTAATAAACAGACAAACAAACATTTAAGACCACGAACAAAACCTCCTTTGGTCGAGGTAATTATGTTCTTTCAGTCCTGTTGCCCCGTGAGCTTTCCATAACATAAAGTTCTATGTACAGATATTGTTATATACATACATGTTGTGGTGTACTGTACATGTAGTGTGCTCTGTTTAGGTATCCGTCACCTTGCTGACCTACATGGCCAGAGCCTGCCCCTCCTCTCTGGCTAAGATCAGCTCCTCTGTGCTGCCAGGAGTCTTCAGACTCGTCCATTCTCCGCTGCTGCAGGGCGGTGCGCTGGCAGCCATACTGGACTTCCTACAGGCACTGGTGCTATCCAAAACCAGTAACCTGGGCTACAGGTAAGGTGGTGTGTGAGCTATGTATTGGTTGTCTGTTTAGGCCCAAATGTCCCCACAACAATAGAAAACTTGGTGTGTTTACTCAGATCGAAGTTTTCTGGTGGGAAAACTGTTTCAGGATAATTGCTGATGGTTTGTAATGTCATGTTTGTTTAATGCTGATATGAATCTGATATTTTTGGA
>VMKM01001550.1:62044-131772 GCA_008360985.2 Macquaria ambigua | reverse complement strand
GTGTGTGTGAGGATATTGGATAACGAGAGGATTTAATTATATAGATGAAATGATAGAAGCAGAAAGAAATGAGAAAAGAGGGGAGGAGAGAGATAAAGTGTTGGAAGTCAAACCAAGGTGGGCTGCTCCCTCTTCCTCCTCTTTCTCCTCCTCCTCTCCTCATCCTCCTCTTCATTCTTTCTTTTCCCATCGCTCTTCTTCCTTCTCTCTCCTCTTCCATAACGTCTTTATTGTTCTCTTTTCTCCTCCTCATCCCCTCTTATATCTCTCCTCTCACTAATCCTCTTCATCCTCACTGCTCCTCCTCCTCTTTTTTCTCCTTCCCAGTCCTTCCTCTCCTCTTCTTGTCTTCCCAACTCCTCTTTTTTCTCTCCTTCATCGTCCTATTTTTGTCTCACCCTCTTCCTCTCCTCTCAACCATTTAATATTTCTTCGCCTCTCTTTTCTTTTGCCTTCACTCTTCCTCTTCCTCCTCCTCTTCCTTCTCCACTCCTGTCACTCCTCAACTCTCCCTTTTTTCCTCCTTTTTGCATTTGCTCTCTCCTCCTCTTATTTTCTCACGCCTTCTTGCATTTCTCCTCCTCCATCTTTCTCCTTCACCTCCTCTCTTTCTCCAGTCTTCCTCTTCCTTTCCTCTCTCCTCCTCTCCATCTCCTCTCTCCTCTTCCTCTCCTCCATCTCTCTCTCTCCATCCCTCGCTCAGCTCCAGTTTGGTTTCCTGTTGCCATGGCAGCGGTATGCTAATGAGGGCGTTGATCTCTGGGCTCCTCTAAACTACAGCAGTCTGCTCCTTCCTCTCCTCTTCTGTTTTTCCGTCTCGAGCTTCAATCGGTAAACAGTCCTCGTCACAGTTTACCACTCAGACTGAAAACACTCGATGTTGACGTGGCGGCTCCGTTCAACAACAAGCTCGCCGACCAATCAGAGAGCCCGAGCAGATTGTGGAGGAGAAAACAAACCCCCCCCCGTGGGAACAGAGTGAACTGATCTGAGACATAATTCTGGTTTTAGGGGGTCAAAGTGAGACATGTGGCATACGTAGATTATTAAAGTGACAATTTAAACTAATCAGCTTAAATTACATAAAACATAAATGAAGGCTGGAGTGCTTGGTGAAGTCAGTGAATATCACCATGACCTCTATGTTGTGTCATTTTATCTGCATTAAAGTCGGCACACTGGGCGGCAAATAGAAGGAAATAAAACTTGAAATAAATGAGGCGAGAAACGTAAAAATGCTTCCAGACCGGCAGGAGGGCTCAAAAACTCTGCAATTAATATGTTATGGCCTTTATAGTCACCGTATCTCAACCCAACTGAATAGATTTTGGAGATTTTGGTGAACATTACACCCGCTAAACATCACCATGTTAGCACTGATATTGTGAGCATGTTAGCATTTAGCTCAAAGCCTCACAGAGCTGCAGACTCTTTCTCTTTTTTCTTTTCCTATCTGCCTCCCCTCCCATCAACCCACTGCTAGCCTTGTAATGTTTCTTATTTATTTATTTAACCTTTATTTATCCAGGAGCAAAAGACTCTTTGAGATTAAAAATCTCTTTTTCAAGATTGTCCTGGTCGAGACCGGCAGCAGCACATAAAACAAATTACAGAATTATATCAAAAACATTCAAAACATCTACAGCCGGATGTACCTGCGTCCAAGTCTTTTAGAGTCACTTTAAATGCGTCCAATGAGACCAGCTCCCGAACATTCAGGTGATTTTGCAACAAGCCGAGGGAGCAGCACACTTAAACATGCATAGTTATAGTGGCTTATTGAAAAGTGAAACAAAAAAAGCCTGTATGAAGGTTGCACAGTCATCTAAATTCATCCTGCATCTGGATCCAGATCTGAACTGAAATACTAATGGGTAAATAATCAGAATACAAGCACCATATAATACATACAAAACATTCCACCCATCTGTAAGTTTTGAACATCTCACTTTACCACAAAATGGTTTTAAATTCCCCAAACTGCTGCCACAAAGTCAGAAGTAAAGATTTCCCTTCACTGGAACTAAGGTACACAATACAGTACACAAACATATGGACAGGAAATGTTGCTGCTAATTAATAGTTTCTTAATTGGCAACAGCATCCAAACAAGGACAGTTACTGTGTTGTGATGCTAACTGATCAGTATTTATGACATCTTTCCTTCCTGTGTTTATTTGTGTTTGTGCTCTATTCAAATATTTTCTCTCTCTCTCTCTCTTCATACACTTTATTTTCTTCCCCAAACACTGAACCAGCAAGATACATTTCCAGTCCGTCTTAAATTGATTGCTATGGTCTGTCTCTCTGTCTCCCTCCCTCCCCACAGACCAGGTCAGTGATGTGAAACCTGCAGAGGATAAAGTCCTAAACTTAATCTCAGAGTGCCCCGCAGCACAGAAACCACACTCTTTCATGCCAATGCAATAGCAGCTTTACATAACACACACACACACACACACACACACAAACACACACACACACACACCACTTTCACTGCTGTCTAACACAACCTTAGATCCAGGAGAACATCTGCAGAGCTTCACTTCAAAACAACCATACTCATAAATTAACTTTTTAATTAAAGGAATAATTCAAACATTATGAGAGTGAAATAAGAAAGTAGTGGATGTATTTTTGGATTTTGGATCGAACAAGGCTAGCTTTTCCCCCTGTCTACTAACTGTCTTTACGCTAAGCTAGGCTAACTACGACTTGATTCCAGCTTTGCATTAACACACAGACGTGAAAGTTGTCTCGATTTTCTCATCTTACTCTCGAAAAGAAAGCACATAAGAAATATTTCCCAAAGTGCTCAACTATTGTTTTGACAGTAAGCAGGTTCAGGCCCACATTTACGGAGTCAGAGGAGCGCCTCAAGAAACATTTTTTGGTCAAACAAAACAGTTTGTGGTATAGAGACCTATACACTATACACCTAACCTATTACCTTTAACTGTCACTATATTAACCAGTTAGTTAAACAACCAAAACTAAAATTTTAAAGCTTTCAATCATCATCAAGTGCATTTAAAAGTATTATCAGAGGGTCTTTATCTGTTGATAAATATCCCCCCAAAAAACACATTAAACCTACTTTAAATCAGTGCTTTAAAACAATAAAAGAGGAAAAGTGAAAACTATTTACAAGCATTGTAATTGGTCAATTAAATACATAATGTAAAATGCTAATTTCATTTATTGTTTTTAAAAAAGCTTTAATTTATCGATGTGTGTTCAAATTAATTTATTAGGATAGACTCCTTGAGATCTAATTTTTGACATTAATCACAATCAATAACAGCAGAGGAGTGACAAAATAAATAAAAAACAGAAATACAATCATCAATACAGCAACGTACAGACAGATAACCACATACATTAATTAATAAACGTATTATTTTATTGCAATTAAATACCGAAAAAGTCTATCTCAAGTGGCACTCTTGAGACTCCGTATACAGCGACTGTAGGATGTGACATGATGTGAAGAAACATTTCTCCTACGTTTTCCTGCACAGCAAAGTCAGAGGTCAGAGGTCAAAGGTCAGCTACTTCTAAAAGTAAAGGGCGTACATCTTCTGAATGCAGCACAAACGTTTGAATGTGTGAGATTGTTTGTCAAGATTTCTACTTCTACTGTTTTCTTTCATAAAACAGTGCAGACAGCATAAAACCAAACTCAGCTTCCTCCCACGCAGCGACACACGCACCCACAACAACAACGACTAGAACAAGATATACCATGAAGTCTGCACTGCTGGCAGCCCACTGAGCTTCAAGTGCCATTTAAAAATCAATCTCCAAACATACAGGAATGAATCAGAGAGACGTCTCCTTCCTCTTTATTGACACTCTGCTGTTTAAGGTGCAGCGATAAAGAACTGAACTGGTAAAAGAAGTATTTTTAATCACTAATAAATGCACCCAGTCATGCAGCAGAGACTCTGGGGAGCTGGCACAGACAAGGAAGCTAGCCGAGTGGAAAACCTGCACTCTCCAAAAAAAAAGGCCCCCAAACCCCCTTTTTATTATTAAAGTCTTTGTGGAGAGGAGTTCTGATGACTCATGGTAACCTACTGAATGAAGCAGCAGCCCGCAGTGCTGACAGATGAATAGGCCTTTACGTTACATTTGCATTTCCGCTGTTGCAGCAGATCAGGAATATTCAGGCAGCTCCTGCATGACTGAGAAGACGACCGCGGACGAGGACTCAAACCTGACTTTTATGCATGTTTTATTTTACACCAGGAAGACACGGTTCTACACACGTGAAAATAAACGTACGATTTTAAATCCTCATAAGTGCCGTCAGCCCCTTTTTACTTAAAATCCTGTAAGTTGAAAGGCTCACTTATCTTCTTCTCGTCAGTAACACACACCTATCAAACTATAAAGTGAAACAGACACCGTTAAGTAACTACCGCAGGAAATGACATCACAATAAGCAGAAATACCAACGTAGGCACTGGGGGAATATTTCTATTACAGATTAAAAACGTCTTTACACGCTGCTCATGAAAATGTGCATATCTCAAAAACAAAAAAAAGTACAGAGTTCAAATAACTTCTGGAGTCTGTAGAAATATTTTGTCATGTTTCTACATTTAGAAAACTTTTGGATCAATATGTTTTATGTGTTTATTCAGTAAAATGTGACGAAAAAACACATTTTTATATATGACACAATTTAAATACTTTTATCAATCATTATGGTTTATTGAGTTACATAACCTTTTAGCTCAGGTTGTAAAGATTTTAGGGAAATTACATCACAATAAGCAGAAATACCAACGTAGACGCTGGAGGACTGTTTCTATTGCAGAGTTCAAACGGTTATACATCCACATGAGGTGGCTGCCTGAACTGCATGCATGTGAATGTGCACCTAGTCTGGTGTACTGTGCTAAATAAGAGCCTCCTGTAATGATTGTGTAAGAGTCTCTGCTACACAAAACAGCTAACACAGAGGAAGCTGAGTTAAACAGCTCGGTGTCACATGCTCGGGTCACGCCGCTTCATCCTGCCTCGGACATTAAACTACAACCTGCTGCCCGAAGCTCCTCTCCGGCTAATATAATTTCTGGGCAATCTGCCTCGACCACTAAACTAAGAAAGATGCTGCCCGTGGCTACGCTACGTAGCGCCTGCTAATTCAATCTCTCTGCGGCCTGATGCAATCTACCCAAAGCAATAGGCTAAACCCAAAGCTATGCTAACACTAATTCAATCTGGCTGCGCACATGCTTGTGATTTATATGCAAATATGTCCCACTCTTTATTTATTATATTTCTTTCATTCCTTCCTCTACATCTGTCTCTCTTTTACTCTCCACCCTCTCCCCTCTTTCTTTCCGTTCAATCCAGTTTTATTCAACTGAAACAATGGAGCACATCGACAAAAACCTGTTGCCCGACCATATAGATAAACATTAAATACAATGAATCCACACAAAAATAATACACAGAATGAAGCAACAGATAAAGTGAGAAATAGTCAGAAAGTAGAAGGAAGATTCTGTGCATTATGAATTTGTAAAAATAAAGAAATTACCTCAATAAAAATAAACATTACACCCATATGTGATAGTTGAACATCATATATACTAATATATCAGCCACAGGGGCCTTTTTAATGCAGAATGAGTACTTTTACTTTTGATACTTTAAGTACATTACCTCATAATACTTTTTATGATTTTGAATTTAGGACTTTTACTCGCCTGCTTTAGAGTATTTCTTCACTGCTGTATTGGTACTTTTACTTAGGTAAAGGATCTGAGTACTCCTTCCTTTGCATTGTGATTTCCCTTCTGTGGAAATAACGGGCCTCTCAACAGACCAAAAGTGCATAAAAGTATGCAAAGATGTGTGTCGTCCACATACTGTTGGTCATATGGAGCACACGTTACACTGAGTGAACCAACCATTTACAGTTTTAAATGTAGATATGATGAGAAATACTCAGATTCAAAGGGGAAAGGTATTACAACGTGTTAAAAATATTAAAAGTGAATCAAATGCAGGCGTGCAGTTTGACTGATCAGATCAGAGAGATATTATGTGCAGATTTTACTTTGTGTGTGTGTGCGTGTGTGTGAACCCCCCCGCAACGTAATTGATAACAAGAGTTAATAGATTAATTAAAGCAATAATTCATTTGTATGTGGTGAATAAAACATTAATGAAGGTAAATATATTATTCAACTGCTGCTGTGGATTACTGGACCACACACACACACACACACACACACACACACACACACACAATCCATTCATTATTGAGACGATACTGTATAATTCAGCAGGACTGCAGGTATCACAGGACCGCAGACAAAAAAAGACATTTAAATGATTTAAACACACAAACACAAAGTACACACACACACACACACACAAGCACTGCTCTTTCTCTCACGCACACACATGAATGTTTCAGGGGGTTTATTGTGGGTTAAACAGAGGTTAAACGGTGAAAATGAGTTGCTTAACATCACCTTTAATCTGCAGGTCGGCTGGGGAGAAGAGACGGATCGAAACAACCAGACGAGCAAAACTGACTGAAAACAATATGAACCATTGATGTCAGTGTGATGTTCTTTCTTTTATTCTTTTATCTAACTCTCAGCAAGAAAGCGACTAAGTGCATTTCCCAAAAAATGGCGAACTGGAGCAGGAGATCAAAACATGTTTGAACTTGTTTTACAGTTAACTGTGGACAGTTTTCACCATTTTTACTTTTACCTTTGGAAGGAAATAGTTCCAGATGAAAACTGCCAACAGGCAAAAATCCAGACGTTTTTCCTCCTGCGATCTATTTTACATGTATCTGTCACTTTTTGGGGATTGTTTTTTCTCCCATCCCTCGTCTGTCATCCCTCAAAATAACTCCACGCACTCGCACTCCTTTAAAATGACTTTCTTCTCCCTCACCATCTCTCTTTGATTGCTGTCATTTATCAAAATGTCGCTTCCAAACTTCCTGTTTGTGTTTCTTTCTTCCTCCTCTAACTCTCTCCTCTCTGAGTGCACAATCATCCACTTTTCTTTATTTATTGCCTTTCTCTCTCTCTTCCTCTCTCCTGTTCTCCTCCATCGTTCTCTCTGCAGATAACTCGCCTAAAGAACGAGACATGTAGGGAAATAAAATAAAATAAAGATATGTTCCTCCGCCCCGCTGTGTGTGACTCACTCGTTCTTCTGCTGACTCTATTTCGGAGTTGGTTTCCTCTGTTCCACCTCTCCACCTCGCTCTGGTTGCTGTTGATGTCTCTTCCCTCCAACCTGCCACGTCTGCTCCATAACCACCAGTCTGTCTATCGCTCTTCATCCCTCCTTCATCCTCACCTCCCGCTCTCTCCTACAGGTTTCATCGTCTGCTACGTTCCATCAAATGAAACCTTGTAAACATTTAAACTGTCACAACAGTGTTTTAGCTGAGTTTCCGTCGGCTTGACTGCAGCGAATAAAGGCACAAATAAACACATCAGCGAGAACAACTGAGAGGATTTCAAGCTGTTTGATCTTTATTGTACTTTAGTTTCAGCAACTGCTGGTCGTATTTATGCATTTCTTCATAGATGATAGATGGTAATGAAATTGTAAGTGCAGATGTGAAAAGTCTGCACTGCATTGCCTTGTAAAGATGGTTTAACTTTGACAAACAAATTAATGCAGGCGCGTTGTTCAATGTGATGGATTACGCGTCTCATGAGAGTTTTGAGAGTCTGCTTATTGATTTTCAAACCGCACATGAATGAAAAAGAAGCCAACTGTTGCCTGGAGGGTCAGAAAATGCATTCAAAAATCTCTAACACAGCAGCAACTGTTAGTAGTAACATAAAACATGTGATTTGTAGTAAATATGCAAAACGACTGATATGAAAGTCCAAAGGGAAACTAATTTAATATTTTCCATCTCATCTCTGTTTAACTGCATGATTTCTTTATTGAGAAATCATTTAATGTTTCACGTGAATGACTTGAATTGACGCTTATGGCAGTATTTCACCACATTGTGCCGTGTTTTGTGATTCACTGTATTACAGATGGAAACTCAGCGTCTCCATCTTCCTCTCCTTTCTCTCTCCGAGTCCCTCGCTCATGTTTCCCTGCAGCAGCAAAAAAGAGGAAAGTGAATAATTTGGGCTCTTTTGGAAAGCCTCCAGCTCTCTCTCTCTCTGTCAGCAGTGTTGGATGGATTAACACACACTCTCACACACTCTCTCTCACACACACACACAACACTTAACAGCGCCAAGCAACACGGTGAGGAGAAATTGATTCATGGTTTATTATTTGTTCTCTCCATCCAACTTCTCCTCTTTCCTCCCTCCTTCACTCTCTGGATCTGCCTCCATCACCTCTTCACTCCTTCCCTTTACTTCCCTCCTTCCTCACATAGTGGAACAATATAATAATGTATGATTAAAACATTGTAATATTATAAAGTAACAAAAAAGTCAATCATATCAGATTTCATTCACTGTATAACCCATAAAAGACACGACATGTGTCAATTAGCAACGCTCATCATATCTTAGATTATTCTCGTTCTTCATTCTCCGTTTGATTTGATTGATTTTCTCTTCCTATCAGTTCGACAGCTCTTCAAATATAAAATGCAATACGTTTCTAAACTGACTCACATGCAACGATTTTAGCAAAGAAGAAGTATGAAATCCAAACTTTATCCTCAAACAACATCAAGTTCAATGTGTCTATATGTTACTTTGAACAAATTACTCATAATATTCTAAATACAGCTGATCAAACCAGAGCTTTTACAGCCGTTTATAGCTGTTTAAATAGTAATCAATAAGTAGTGTTTCAATAATGAAGAAGAAATGATTTAATCCATATTTGTTTATGCTATAACTATAAAACATTAACTGTTACCATAAAGAATTATTAAAATTACAATGTCAACATTGATTGATACAATGTCATCACACACACACACACACACACACACACATCATGAGGCACTATTGGGCCAGGGTCGAGCCATCCTCCTCACTTCTTCATCTCTCCATCTCTCTTTCAGCCATCCATCCTTCATCACACTGATGTCATCACTTCTCCATGACCTCCTCCTCCTCCTCCTCCTCCTCCTCCTCCTCTCTCACAGGTTTGGATGCAGCGGATCATTAGAGCATCAGACCCCGGGGCAGTTTCACCGCAGCATGTATGTGTGTGTGTGTGTGTTTAATTAAAAGCAGGGTTTACCTCAGGAGTTTCAGTTTCACTCAATAAAACTACATTTAGTGTGTGTGTGTGTGTGTGTGTGCGCGCACTGGTGTGTGTTTATCTTGTCACTGCGCTAATAAACGCCAACGATCCGTGTAGACAACCTTAATTATTAAAAAGTGTTTGAAGCGGATGGCAGGGCGTTAAAGGCTCAGTACGTATAATCTCAGCAGGACAAACACAGTGGGGGGATACACAGGATCTAAGAACAGAGGTCTGCACAAACATCGACCTGAGACCTGAACCCAAACCACACTGATGTCTAAGATGTGACCTGACTGAACCAAACTCAGAACCTGACCTGACTCGCTGTTGTTCCTTCTTCAAAGAGAAAGACATATCTTCTTCGGACACACACAAGTAGGGAAATAACAAATCTGGCAACAACCAACATATTTATCAGACCTACATGAAATAAGGTACGGCAGCCCAGCAGCAAAAAACACAATGACAAAACAACCAGCACTTTATCATCCCATAATAATCTGCCTTTTCTGTTCAGCTCAACTTGTCCTCCACAGAAAGTTCCCTGAAACAACACATAATACATAATGATGATGGGAGGAAAACAGGAAGTCAGGTGACTTTATTATTATTATTATTATTATTGTAGAGGTTGAGGTTGATGGATGGGTCAACAAAACTTCGGAGTTTAACACAGGAGAGACCCGCTGTTCGTTTCTGTTTCCACCTGTGAGTCAACGTTGTGTTTTTGTTTAAACCATGACTACGTAGATATTACTGTAACCATGACAACAAAGGCCCCTAATCTTCAGGAAGTGGTCATTTCCCTAAAGCTAACACATTTCTTTTCGTGCCTAACCCTCACCAAAGCATTGCAGCATCATAAAGCAGATTTATCTTTAGTTAGAACTAAGAAATTATGTCGTCCAGCTTTAGTTCAAACTGTACAGACACCATCACAGGACGTACAAGGTCACAGCAGCCGGGTTCCCATTCAACTGTCAACCAAAGTTTAAGCGAACTTTTGAAATGTCGCAGAAAAGAAAAATATGAATTAGGCACGTTTACATCAGCTGGTTTGGAGCGAATAAACTCGTTGCAAAGCGTAGTTTGGTCAGAAGGTGGCGGTACAGGCTTTACCAGTAAACGGAGTAGAAGAAGTAGAGGCTGCGAACCGGAAACAAAACAAGTCTCCTTGGCCATCAAACCCATCTATGGGAGAAACATGGAGACAGGTCCTCAGGAGTTTGTTTCTATTGGGCAAGTTTGACTTGTTCTTTCATGTCAGCTGGTGGCGGCCATGTTTCATGCTGTCCAGAGACCAAGACTTCAAAATGCACATAAAAATACTTTTTATGGAAACTCTCCTCTTTCCTCCATCGTTCCTCGTTCTCTTCTCCTCTGCTTTCATTTCCTCTCCTCACTCCCTCCTCTTCGCTCAATCCACACCTCTTCTGCTTCTCCTCTTCCTCCCGTTCACACGTTTCCCTGTTACACTTATTTATCAGAACAACCCAGAATGCACTGCAGAGGTGTTGTTGAAGGGTATCTGCCACTCTCCCACACCTCTCTGCCAGCCAGCTGGACGCAGTTCATTACTTCCTGTGTGTCAAACAGCCAATCAGAGAGTTTATTTCTGGGTTTAAAGGCCCTCGGCATGCTGGGTAGCCCGTGGCATGTGTGTGTGTCTGTGTGTGTCTGTGTAATATTTACCCATTTAGTTGGAACCACTGAGTTGAAACACAAAGTTACTTTGGTGTTATGTAAGGCTGAAAGACGGATCAATAACCATGACCACATCTATCGGGAGACACGAGGAGAGGAGAGGAGGGGAGAGGAGAGGAGAGGAAATGAGAGTAGAAGGGGATGAAGGGAGAGGACAGGAGAGGAGAGGAGACAAGAGAAGAGGAGAGGAAACAAGAGGAGAGGAGAGTAGACGAAACAAGAGGAGAGGAGAGGGGATGAGAGGAGACAAGAGGAGAGGAGAGGAAACAAGAGGACAGGAGAGGAGAAGAGAGGAGAGGAGAGGAAACAAGAGGACAGGAGAGGAGAAGAGAGGAGAGGAGAGGAAACATGAGGACAGGAGAGGAGAAGAGAGGAGAGGAGAGGAGAAAATGAGAGGGAACAAAAAAAAGAGGAGAGGAAATGAGATGAAGATGAAATGAGGAGAAGAGAGGAAACAAAAGGAGAAGAAAGGAAAGGAGACTAGAGGAGAGGAAAGGAAATGAAGGAGAGGAAAAAAGAGGAGACAAGAATGAGAAGAGGAAACAAAAGAAAGAGGAGGAGAATAGAAACAAAAAAAGGGGCGAGGGGACAAGAGGAAAAGAGAGGGGAGGACGAGAAGAAAGGAGAGGGAGTACGTGGGTTAGGAGGATGCAAGGAGAGGAGGGAGGAGGAGGAGGAGGAGGAGAAGAAATAATAAGGAGACAGAGGAATTAAAGAATGGAGGGTATGTGGAATGGATGACCAGAGACACAAGGTTAAAGAATGAGAGGATGATGAAGGAGGAGACAGAGAGGAGTGTGTGGAATGCTGAGGAGGTCAGTGTGCGTGTGTGTGTGTGTGTGTGTGTGTGTGTCCGGCAGCATGTATTGATCCCAGAGAGACATGGAGAGTATATTGGAGATGTAATTTGCATTGATCAGATTGGAGAATGCTGACGAGGACGTACTTACTCTCACACAAATACACACTCATATGTAACCCGAGCATGCAGACACATAGTTTGTCATGTTCAATAGAAGGTTATCAGGTACTATAACAACCCTCTGGCGGCCATGTTGGAGGCCCCCCAGCCCTCAAGAATTGCGAGATTGCTTGGAGAAAAGTAAGCGAGGAAGTTGGACTACTTAGTAAGTTCTGAAAATATGTGTCTGTTACCTGATTGCAGCTATCAGTTCTACTTTACTATGAACCAAGTGACTAGCCCTGATCGATCCGAACTCCATTCAGAAAACAAGCATTTTAAAAGTTGTTTGCTTGTCGTCTTGCATACAGACCTGACAGAGCATGAATTCAGACTTTTTACAAATCGGCATCATGATGTAGTTATTTCGGCATCATTTTGATCAGTTTATTGCAATTAAATCACAGCACAATCTGTTTATTTTGGGTTCATACCGCTGTAGAAGTAAAGCCAAATATTCACGTGTTGTGTTTATTCGTTCACAAATTATCCTGTGGTCAAACTTGCACGAGTAACGCAAGGTCAAAAATTCACTTTGCTTTTGGTGTGAACACAGCATCAGTGTATTTAGCCCTCATTAGCAAACAGCTAAAAGCATGTGCCTCCTTGAAGGCGCACTGAAAGGACACACTGGAGGTTATTAGAAAAATGGGACCTTTCGTTTGAAAGGTCAGTCTGTAAGCACACAGGAGTATAACACGAGGAGGAACAGTTGATTCTTCATGCTAGCAGCTCTGTGTGGCTGCAGGCACAGTGAATGCTAATGTCGCAATGACAATGCTAACATGCTAGTGTGTTCAAACTGGAAAAGTGACTAAATGAATCAAACCAGACAGAATGAATAAATGTGAGTGTGCTGTTGATGCACACTATTCTCCCACAGCGCAGAGCACAACAGGAAACATAGGAGCTGCTCTCAGCTGGAAACAATTAAAATAAACTGTGGGTGGAGGTAATACAGCTCCAGAAATATCTTGGAATCTAAAAAATCTTAGGAAAAACATGATGATGTCTATTCGTGAAGTTTAATTGGCAGTGACATACCAGAGTTTTAGTTTGACTGACATCCGATGGCACACATATTGTATATTTTCCTGTTAGTATAAAATGGTAAAGTATGTTGATGACCATTAGCATGTAGCAGTATACACTGTACAGACACAGCTTTAGCTTAGCGTCTTAGCATGCCAACATTTGCTAATTAGCACTAAACACAAAGTACTTAATTTACTTTAAGTACTTAAGTTAATTGTGTGGATATATATTTTAGCCTTGAGGACTCACTACTGAACTACCAAAACTAAACAAAATCTATCTGATTCACATTATTTGACCTTAAAATGAACTTTCCAACGTCAAACACAGTAGAAAATATATTTAAGAGTTTAAAAGTAAACTATCTTAATCAAACAAACCTGAGCGATCAGCAGAATTAAAACACAAACGTTAATTAGAATACGGAACAACTGTCTGCACAGTTGCTTAATAATGCATGAATGTGTGAACCTGTGTGGACGCATGTGTGTGTGTATGCATACAGCTGTGTGTGTGTGTGTGTGTGTGTGTGTGTGTGTGAGATTTCCTGCAGGAACAATAAAGAGACAACAAAGGATACACAACCACAGTCACAGCATTATATAATTTGCTCTAAAAGCCTGGTGTTGGGGAAACATGGTGGCAGCACTTAAGTGTGTGACACCTCAACCTCCATTATACAGAACACACACACACACACACACACACACACACACACCGCAAAAAGAACATGAACACACACACACACACACTATAGACGACAAATAAAGGAACAAAGCAGAGAGGTAAAAGGAGGTTATCCAGACCTGAAAAGGGTAAAAACACAATGAATGAGTCGGCAAGAAAAAGAAGAAGAGAAGAAGAGAGAGAGAGAGAGAGAGTGGCGAGAAGGAAGAAGATGAAAGGAAAGAGACACAAGATGAGAGCGAGAAAGAAAGATGGAGGGGGAGAGAGAGAGAGAGGGTGACGGCGGAGGTAAAGGATGTGACAGTAAAAGAGCGAGAAGGCGGGAAAGAGGTTGCAGTACGTGGAAGGCTTACATAAGTGTCCTGACCGTGTTCGTCAGCTGTCTCCTGAGACCGCCACACACACACACACACACACACACACACAGGCGTGCACAGAAACACACAAATTAAAAGATAAAATTTCATAAACACAAGACGAAAAGGACAAATAACACACACATATGCAAATACACAGCACATGCACACATGCAAAGGGCATCCGGAGAGGCTAATGTGGCATCTGTTTGTTTGTCAACATCTGCCGTTGCCATGGCGTCCAGGGGGCCAGCGGTCCCGCCTGCGTCCTTTATGTCTCGCGTTGCAGAAATTCAGGCATAACTCAGACATGAGACGCCTGCATCTTCGTCACGTTTCTCGCGTTGTTGCTTCATTTCTTTCTCTCTCCTCTTCTTCATCTCATCTATTCTAACACGTCGGCAAATCACTGAACTACAAATCAGTCAGACAATAGCAGAAGTATCTCCTGTCTCGCTCTCTCCTGATTACCTACATGTCTCTCTCTCTTTGCCATCACTCCACCTGATTTTTGTTGACATCTGTCTCTCTCTTCTGAAATCCATTAACTCCCCTCCACTCTCTTTTGTCTCTTTCCTCTCGTTCCCTCTCTCCTCTTCTGTCTCTCACATTAACAAACACTTTGGAATATGGCTGATTTTTGCTGACAGCTGTCTCTCTCTCTCTCTGTTCATCTTTCAGTTTCCCTCTAAGCGTCTGTTTCTGTCAGTTCACTGACTTTTATTGGCATGAATGCTTGTGTGAGACAATGCTGCCAAACAAGACTCACATTTGTCGGGGCATCTGTAGTCTGAAGACTTTAAGACTGTATGAGAGTTTTTAATGCAACCAAGATTTGGATGTGTGTACGCGCAAAAACGCCAAACAGGCAGTTAGTTAATGAAAGAGTGATGCTTACTTTGCAACTGAATATCACCAAAGATTAAATAGATGGAGACAAAAACACTTTAGTGTATTTAATGTAAAGGATTTACAAGGTCTTGATCATTTTTTAAATATTTTTATACTACGACAAATAGTGGCTACTGTCACAAAGTCTGGCAAAAAAATGACGTCCTATGTCTTTTCCTAAACACTTTTCCGTGACCTCGATGGAAAACGTCTTGAGGTCAAGGACAGATCTGGAAAAGAATTCATAAGGACTTAGGAAAAGACGACCGCGGTGCCAAGAGACTATTTATTTACCTCCTTTCCTTTGGTAAAGGATGGTCTACGCTAAAGGAGATAAGGAAGGAAGCACTGAAGCAGCTTTCCGTAGCGTTTAGAGGATTTGACCAGCTCTTATCACGGCTGCCACTCAGATACTTCCGGGTCATTTCACTCAGTTAGGAACCTTCCTGTTCGACCGCAGCCTCTCTCCCTTCAGTCCATCCTTGCCATTTTCCTTCCATCCACCAGGTGCCCTTGGACTCTCTCCACCTGTCCTCCAGCCACTCCCTGCTGCCCTGCAGTTACCTGACCTTCCTCGCCTACTCTCTCAGCTGTCCCCTCACCAGCCCTGCAGCACATATACCAGCCGCTCCTCACCAGTCAGTTGCCAGATTGGCCAAGTTGCGTCTGGTCTTTGCCTTCTAGTCTCTGTTATCTAAGACCTGGAACCTGAAACTTGAACTTGATCTTGTTGGACTTTAGATTTCCTGCCTGCCCCTTTGGATCTGTTTGCCTGTTTGGACTGACTTCCTGGTTTTGACCCTTTCTTACCTCATTATTCTGTAAGCTATATGTACCTCCAGTTTTTACAATAAATCCCTGAACTGTATCTGTCTGCCTGCACTGTCTGCAGCTGGGTCCTGTATCCCTGCTGCCCTGCTCACACCAGCCGTGACCGGCTACCCAGTTAAGTACTTTCCCATCATAGTACTTGTCCTGATTGAATTGTGTCTATTGGAAACTGTTAAGTACGAAAAGATGGCGACAATTCTCAGTCTTTGATCAGATATTGCTGCATTTGAATAATAATTTTGTCAACTTTTCTTACATTTAAAAAGAAAAGATGGCAGTACTCCTGGTACTGTAGGATACTGCCAAAAGTTGGTATTGGTACTGCATCATGTTGGCAGCGGTAGCAGAACATTCAGACAATATGCAGCCCTAATTATGCAAAACTAAATAACCTGTAATAATATTTCCAGCATAAAGAACGTGTAGTATCTAAGCCCATGTACTGTCTACCCTTTGTGACAGCCCTCCTCCTCTTCATCACTTCCTCTTTCTCCAGCTAACCCTCCATCTCCTCTCACTTGTCAACAATTTGAGCCTGTCTTATTAATAACCACTGACAGCTCTCTCCTCCTCCTCCTCCTTCTCCTACCTGCTCCCCTTTTTCAGATGCTTTCTAACTCCTCACATCTTCTCATCGCACTCCTTATTTCCTCATTCTTTCTCTTCTCTGTCTAAATTTGAGAATACGTCTTATTTTAGGACTGAGAGTCGCTCCCGCAGTCTCCAAAACGCCACGGGATGTTTTGAAAAATAAGACTTTCTACTTTCTGTACGAGTCTTGCTCAAAGGACTGCTCTGCTCGAGCTGCAGCCAATTATACCTCCCAGCAAGGTGTAGTGGATGGCAGCCCACTTCAGTGCAGGCAGACAGCAGAAAAGCAGACTGTAGTCAAGTTCCTTTTAATTTCTGAGTCATATCGCAGGAGAACATGATGGATATTTAATTAGTGTTTTACTGTCTGGTTGTTGGGATAATAATGAGATTGGAACCAGAGGATTATTTGGATCAAAGAATTTTTCCAACATTTTACAGAAGACTGTGCTTCAAACTGTATTTCCTGTTATAACCATGTCTCCTAGAGATTAACGTTTATGTACTATACATTTATTTTGCCATTTATTTTGTGATGGGAAACGTGCAAAATTCTTTTAACGTATTGAACTTGTAGAGACACTGATAATAATTAGATTATGTAACAATAATGTTATATTAAAGCAGGATTTTACATTTGCAGTTGATTGAGGTGGAGCTCATTTTTAATTATTTTGTGTCGGACTGCAACTAATGATTATTTTCATTATGGATTAATCCGCTGATTATTTTCTATTAACAAAAGCCTCCACATCTACATCAATGTGTTACATTAATCTCTTGGACTATTATCTTTGTACACTGCACGTTTTGTTTGTATTTCACACTGTGAACCTTCCTGCACAAACTGCACAGCTCTACATTTTCCTAAAAGATAGTGTACTGTTCTTATTTTATTTTATTTTGTAATATTTCTTCACATTTTTATTGCTAATTTCTGTTTTATATTTGTATTCTTGACTTGCTTTTTTACAGTACTTTTTATTTGCTTTATTTTATATATATATACATATACATTCTTATTTTTCTCTACTATGCTTATTTATGCACCAATAAACCAAAGCAAAATCCTTGTATGTGAAAACCTACTTGGCAATAATTCCGATTCTGATTCTCTATTAATCGATTGATTGTTTGGTTTGTAAAAATTGAGAAAATAGTGAGAAATGCTCGTCACAAAGACCCAGAGCCCAAAGTGACACCTTCACAATGCTTAGTTTTGACCAACCAACAGTCCAAACCTTTTAACAAAGCATTAAAATAATTAGAATAATTAAAAGCAAAAGCAGCAAATCATCACATTTGTGAAGCTGAAACCATGAAATGTTTCTGGTTGAAAAATGGCTAAATGATAATCAAAATAGTTGCCAATTAATTTTCTGTCAATCGTCTAATTGTTAATTGTACATTGTCATATGTTTTGTGTGCAAAAATCTTAATTTGTAAAGTAACTAAAGCTGTCAGATAAATGTAGTGGAGTAAAAAGTACAATATTTCTCTCTGAGATGTGGTGGAAGTGAAGTATAAAGTGGCATGAGATTAAAGTACCCAAGTAAAGTACAAGTACCTCAAATTTGCACTTAAGTCTAGTACTTGTGTAAATGTACTTTCCACCACTGCACTACACCTGCACCACTCTTTAACTACATAGAAATGACTGTGACACCTGTGATGGTAGCATTTATTGTCTGTGTTTGAAAAGATTCAGGTTGGGTTATTATACAGGTACAAAAGGTATTTTACATACTAAGTACTGTATATATCTCCGTAAAATACACAAAGAGATAAATAAAATGTACTTTTGCCGTTGGGGAAATTGTGAGCAGTAATAGAAACAGTTCTGGTCAATAAGGAGTTGATGTTTAAGCTGCACGTTGAATTATCTATTTAAAGTTCTATTTATATGCTAATTTCTTCAGTCATCTCTCACTCTACTACCGCCTCTTTACTAAGCCCACATTACGTATTAAATCACCCCCTCTGTCACTACTACACAAGGGCAAGTAAGCAGTTTTCATCCTTCTCTTCATCTCTTTCACATATCCCATTCACCTCAATGTTGTTCGCCACAACTACTCAAGGAAAGACGCCCTTTATTGCTCCATCTATCCTTCACTTTCCCTCCTTCCTTCACCTTTGTCCACCATACCAGGGACGTAAAGCTCCTCCTAAATCTTCACCACTCCTGCCTGGGCAAAATAACACACTTCACTTTTCTGTCCATCCATCCCTCCATCCTCCTAAATCCTTTAGCCTGGAAAAGCACTTCATCCATCCCTCCATCATCGCTAATCTTTTGCCGCATCGCCGAACTTCAAAGGTGAAAAAGTCATTCACTCCTCCTGTTCTCTGTGTTTGTCAATGCCTCTATCTGCCTCTCCATCCTCCGAAAAGCCTTCACACATGTATGTTATCCGGAAGTGAATATGTTCTGATGTTTAGTCAGTTCAGTATTATTATTAGCCAAGTTTCTTATATGGTTGCTTAGCTGCTTAGCACAGCTAGCATAATAACCTACGTACAACTAGCATGTTAACCTGCAAACCTTAGCATGCATGTAACATTCAGAATATTAGCGTGTGAACACATATACAGTTAGCATGTTAACATGATCACAGTTAGCATATGAAAAATGTGTGTAATGTTTAGCATGTAATTCAGCATATTAGCATCTGAACATATACACAGTTACAAGTTATTGTGCTCAAAAATAGGATGATGAATGTGCCAACATTAAGCATGCTATGTTTAGTATGTTGGTTTTTTAGCATGTAATGTTACGCATATTATCAGGTAAATATAGCCTATGTTATGTTAGAATGTTAGCTTGTTCGCTAACATTCTTGTTAGCATGTAGTATCCAGCATGTTAGCATCATTTATATGGCTCCTTTTTATTTAGACAACAATTTACATTTGAAAAGTTGGCTTCTTTTCTTAAATTTAAAAAAATAAAGTTTTATAGAACAACAGGTTTTTATTCCGAAATCAACAAACAATACCGGATCTCAGGTTTTGCGTTTGTGCGAGTATCAAAACTTTTCATCAGCGGATATTAAACGATATCCAGCCCTAGTTAGAGGTGAACTCTGAACTTAGTCTGCAAGACAATTGTACGAGAGCTTTATAAAGCACCATTTTCAGTGTAGCCTTGTGTGTGCATCTTTGCGTTCATGCTTTCACATAAGAAAAACATGCATAACTGTAAAAAAGCTTGTGTGTGTAGTAAATACAAAATAATCAGACATTGGTGCAAACTCCTTAAATCTTTATCCCCGTGATTTTCTCCACCTGGGGAGAGAAAACCTGTCACCAGTTCGTCTAGCACTGCTTCTATCTGTCTTCCCTCTTCAGATCTTTACCTGTGTCACCTCTCCTCTTCAAGAGAGAGCAAGCACTTCCTGCTCTTATCTCTCCCTGTCTCCCTCAGTCCATCCACATATCACCTCGTGGCTGCTGTCATCCCTCCTTCTCCTCCCCTCGCTCTGTCCTTTCACATCCGCCTGGCAGTATCCCTCTGTCGCAGGAAGCTGGAAGCAGCAGGGAACCGACAGGCGGGCGGACGGAGAGAGAGAGACGGAGATCACCTTGGGGTTTTCTAACTCTGTTTCTTTCTCCAACTCTATCCCATCAAATCTCCATCTCTTTCTCGCTCATGCTCTTGCTTGATCCCTCCAGCTCTCTACTCTTCTCTCTTTCTGTCCCATTAAATCTCTCTTTCGTGTTTGCTCACTTTGTTTCAGCTCATTATCTCAATCACTCCCATCCTTTCCCTCCCTGCCCCAATTATCCTCCCTCTTATTTTCCCCACAAGCTCACCTTCTCACCAGCCCTCCCTCTGTTTTCCACACTCTCTGTTTCTGCTGTACATCCTCTAGTATTCTCACTCTCCTCTGATGAGTCCCTCAATTCCTCAGAAACAAGGATACCGCTGGATTGTGTATGGACGTGTGTGTGTGTGTGTGTTTTTTAACAGTACATGTAACTAGGGCAGAAGGTTCTAGTCTATTATCCTCAAATGGCGCCCATATGGAAAAATATATAAGCATATATGCCCCTAAACCAATGAGATTGTGCCATATATGATATGTATATGTACTTATGTTGTAGACACATTAATCTAAGTATAGGATGATATATGTATAACACATTATGTTTTATATACTATTATTAATTATTATTATTAAGTATATATTACTTTTTTTTATCTGTGTTGGTACATGAAAGTATCATAAATGTTTACATTTAGGTGCAACACATACATGCAGCATATACTGTGAGGAACCATTCAGTATGTCATGTGTAGCATGTTAGCTTCGTAGCATGCAACACTGAGCACATTAGCATGTGAACCACCTATGCTAGTTAGCACATTAACACGCCAGCAATAAGCATGTAATGTTTATAGAATATGAACATATGGATATTTAACATTAACATCCAAAGTCGGGGCATCGCTAAAGTCTAAAAGTGTTCATCCTGAACGCTATAAATGTCAATATGACAAAGTCTTGTAGTGACAGTTCAACAATGCCATCCCTAGAGCCATGCTGCAGGTGTGGCTATAAATAAATATAATGGCTATATCTATTTCTGCTGGTATTTGGTAACCAACCTTGACACCAGTGAAGGTGCACATACATAAATAATATAAGCTACATATGCATGCACACACTCGTAGCCTGCTATACTCATAGTTTTCAGCAGTATTTTCAGACACAAACACAACGTCGCTGTTGTCATGTGAACAAGCTTGCTCCTCCAAAATGTCAACTTTTCAGCAACCAAGGCAAACACAGCTGTTTCAGCAGGATGACTGTGTATTGTTGGCATCATCTAAAAGGGTTTGAGAGACTTTTAAGAGCCCAAAGGTTAATCGAATTGCACACCTCCCAGGTCACTATCCAGGTCGAGTCCCTACCTCTTTTTGGTGGTATTTGATGGCCAGTTTGAGCTTGGCCAGGTCGTGGCACTGTCTGGGGTCCAGTTCCTCGCTCTGGTCGTTGTCTCTGTGGTTCAGGATGGTTTCCAGCTCTCTAGAACTCCTGGCCTGGTCCAGAAGGTCTTTGGCGAACCGTTTGCACTGCTGCGACAGCTCCTCGTACTCCTGACGAAACTCGTTCTCCACCTGAGGAGGTACAGTCCATGAGAGTGGTAGGAAACCTTTTTGATGTATTTCTGATGGGTCTATAGCTGTCCATAACTTTGACTTTCATGGTTCAATACTCTTTGTCAGGTCTGAAAGTGTTGCAAAAGCTTCATGTGCTACTTATTAAACAAAAAATATAATAATAATAAGGTATTATAGGCTATCAATGCTTCTAAAACCTTAATTGTGGTGTCTTTGCATTGGAAGAGAAGAATTTCTGCTCTTGTCACCGAAGATAAAACATATTTTTAGCCTGAGTGAATAACTACAGAGATAACAATAAGGTATGAGGCTTTCTATGATCACAGTGCTGGAACGCAAAAGAAAATTGAGGTAAACAATCACTTATAATAATAAACACAAGTGCAGCAACATAAATGATATCGATGCTGCTACTTCCACAGCGGTTTTAACAGCCCATCAAGTTTAGGATGTGGCATCCCTCCAGTAGAGAGTTCACTTGGGGGCTTGGAGGATCGATGCCAAGGAGGACTGAAGCTGCTCCGGAGGCTCCTGGTGGACCAGCTCTTTATTGCGACACCTTAAGTTGGTGTCTCATTTAATTTGACAGTAAGCAGTATATTGTGGGGAAAAAAACAGAAATCAGGAGGTCAATCCTACCCTGCTCCAAATACCTCACTGACAAGTCACTAAACCTCTTAGCATTTCCTCTTCTGCAAGAGAAACCCTGAAACACACAACCAAAAGGCATCGAAGTCCATACCTTGCTGAGCTCTTTGAGTTCCCAGCCCAGTCTGAAGGCAGTGAGGATGGGATCTTCACTGGACAGCGCGATGAGGGAGGGCGAGGCCAGAGCCTTGTAGATGTTGAGTCGAGACCGTGAATGCCGGAGACTGTCGACCTACAGAAGGAGGCGCAGAGGGATAAACAAGGTTCAAACCAACCCTGCCACATCACACCATGACCGGCCTCATCTTCCTGGGAAACTCGAGAGTGTTGAGTGAACTGTGTTTTATACTTCAATATTTGTTCTCTATGTTACTGCACATGTTCTTGGGCTGCTTTTATGTTTTGTTGAGCTAAAGACCATTTTCCACTCGGGTGGACAATAAAGTTGTAACGTTTGTATTCATGTGCTACAGAAAAATATATCACTACAAATAAAACAGCTTTCAATCAATTCACTCATCTTATCAGTGGGACTCAGTGTTGAACTACTACTGAATACTCTGTAAAGTAATGTAATGTAAAGTCCCAAAAGTATGCATTAAAGATTCACATTAAATTCAAATGTGGTTTTCTTCTCTAGTATTTCTTTATAATTACATAACAAGAGTGATTAAAGTATTTTACACAACAGAATAAAGATTTATTATTGAGTAGAGAAGACAGGATGTTGACTCATGGCAGAGGAGATAGAAGGTATCTAATCATTTAATAAAATATGCTGAAAATAAATGTGCTGGATGTACAAATGGGAGTGATTACTGTATATTCAAATATTGATTTCCTGCAAACCAAGAGCCAACCATGCGTCACCAGAGAAACAATCGCTTACCTCTGAACTGGACACGCACTCAACACAGTCGCATCGTATCTGGTGTGGTCTGGGAATGGTGACCTAAACACAACAACGACAACAGAATTGACAACATTAACATTAATTCCTGGTTCAATATTTAGCCACTCAAACAAAATGTAAATACGCACTACTTTTCTTAAAATGTTTGCTTTTTCTATATGACTTCTGCAGAGAGATACTTGTGTGTAAGGTGTGATCACCTTGCGCTGGACGAGGAGCTTGATGATCTCATAGTTGTTGGTGTGAGCAGCGAGCATGATGGGAGTTATGTCCGGGGTGAACTCTGAAAACTGACTGTCCATCATCAGCGAGGGAACCTGAGGAAGAATAAAAAGTCTTTTATAAAGTGCTTTAGGGAACCACCATCATGGACGACGAAATGTAATATTAAATAATCAAATGTCAGTTTGAGATTTTGGTTAAACCCTTCCTGTTCCACTGGCAGTTAAACAAACTCTAACGAGCTTTTATTGTGCAATTAAAAAGCCGTGATTCACCACTGTTACGTAAATGGGAGCAACTCAAAGCAAATGATGAATCAAATTAAACTCACTTGAATCAGATTAAAACAAATTAAATTAACACAATGCATTCGACAAAAGGAGAACACCCTGCAGAGGTACATTTATTTTAAAGTCACATCCTCTCCAAAACTCATTACATCCTTCATTGACGCGACTCTGAACACCTGCTGTAGTTTGAGAGAAACAAGAGAGTGAGAGAGCGTTTTATTACCAAGTGGAAACCAGGTGGTCTGTTATTACAGGTAGATGAGAGAGAGAGAGGAGATAATGGATATATTATAATGAGAGAGTTTAAAGGCCCAAACCAGTGCTTTTGCTTGTTTGAGCCCATTTACAACACTTAACAGAAGAGCTGTCCACTGTGTTTTAGATATTTGGAGCCATTTTCCGACTTTTTCCAGCAGCCATTAGTTCCCATTCGTTTCCATATAATGCAAAAATCTATTAGCATACTCTTGAGACTCGTTACAGTATCTAATCAATATTCCAATGAAAGGAAACCAATGGTGACCTGGAATAGAAGGAATAACATCAAAAGTAAAGTACACATGATTTGTAGTTAAGAAGCTAAAACTTTAAGTCCAGTAAACAAACAGTTTTAATAGTTTGACTTGAGTTTGAGTTTTACTTCTACAGTTTACTTCATTTCAACATTTTAGAGGGCATAAGAGTTAAAACTATAGTATTTCACAAAAACTAAACCAAAAAATACAGAATATTAATGAAAAAATACACATTCAAATATGATTTTTCTTCTTTGCTAGCCTATTAATCATCTCATGACCCCTCACATGTGCCTTGTGACCTTAGAGGGGTCCTAAACCCCCAGGTTGGGAACCAGCGATACGACGCTAACCTAAATATATCATTTTTTCACTGATTCTTTGACATTTTGGGCAATATGCTTATTGGTTTTCTTGCCGAGAGTTAGATGGGAAGATTGATGCCGCTCTCATGTCTGTGTGGTAAATATGAGTTAGCTTAGCTTAGCACAAAGACTGGAAACTGAGGGAAACAGCTAGCCTGGCTCAGTCCAAATGTAACAACATCCAGCTATTAGCATCTCTAGAGCTCACTTACTAACACAAAAACCTGAAGTGTAAAAAGGACAATTTGTGGATTTATGAGGGCTATGTCTATTTCTTGGGCAGGTGCAGTAACTTCCTGGAGTCTCTGCTGGTTGCCTAGCGACCTCACAGTGACAACAAGACTGCCAGCCATATGTAATGGATTCTAGATAAGGCTGTCTTGGAGGAGGAGATCATTTCTGTCTCAACTGTCTACAAGTTATTGGTGGATAAACTCCAAACAAAATACAAGAGATAGTCAACACATGAACAGTTGCTGTCAAATGCATCCAATTCAACAATGAAACAAAATACAACTTCAATAATTGCTATGGAGTAAAAAACCAAACATGGCTTTATTTGTCCATCTCGTGTACATTTTCCCACACAAGATGAAAATAAGATTAAGGGTATTTAGCATATATACGCACTATATGAACATGTAATAAATGGTAAGTAGTTTACCTTTTTAAGTGTTTATTAATGTTCAGTATTTGTCAAAAATTGTAACTTGTCCTATGAAGACGTATTTTATATTTTTACAACTGCGTTTTGCTGTATTGTCATTCATCATACAACTTCATTATAGCGTGTTATAAAGTATCTATTACATGTTTATAAATGCTTAATAAGGGGACTTAAAGTAAAGTGTTACCAAATGAAGAACAGAAATGAAAATGTGCTCGCATGTCGCAAAACATAAGGCATGCGGATCCTACGATACTGTCTCACACACACACACACACACACACACACACACACACACACACACACACACACACACACACTGCACTCCAAGACATCAGAGGAAGGAGTGAGAGGAGCAGACTTGAG
The DNA here is from genome assembly GCA_008360985.2 of Macquaria ambigua. Lineage (NCBI taxonomy): Eukaryota > Metazoa > Chordata > Actinopteri > Centrarchiformes > Percichthyidae > Macquaria > Macquaria ambigua. The sequence continues at coordinate 106,366 of VMKM01001550.1, read as the reverse complement.
GAAGAGGAGGGGATGAAGGAGGAGAACACATGTGGACTCTCTTTCATCTCTCAGAGGGAGAACGAAGCCAAGTGCTTCTCATCTTATCTTCACTCCTCCTCCTCCTCACCTCCTCTTTTTCCCTCTCCCCACATTTCCCCTTCACTCTCTGTCTGCCACCCTATCGTCTTCATCCTTTCTTCTTCCATCTTTGTCCTCATCTGATCTCTCCCCCTCTTTTTTGTTTCCTGGTGTGATAAAGAGTGTGAGAACAGCTGCCACGGGCTGGGCATCACACACAGATTAAAGAGACACACACACACACACATACACACACACACAGGTAAATATAAAAACAATCAAGTCAAATACACTCCAACACATAAGAAAATTATCTGTATAGTTTCAGTACAAACTGTGTTTTTTGATCAGAAAATTTTGATTTGAATGATTTTTCATGCATTAGTGTTCAAACAGCTTTTTAAGGGTAAAATTCAAGCACCTTTCAAGCACTTTCAAGGTAGCTAATACAAAAAACTTCCAGACTCTTGAGGCCTTTAATTGTTACTATAAATCCCAGGAGACAACAAACAAATATGACGACACGATCGAGCATTTTTCAAGGAATATATTCGAATTCAAGCATTTTCCTAACCTTGAAAACATAACGGTTAAAATTAAGCATTTTCCAAACTTTCAAGACTTTGTATGAACCCTGATGCATCAAAATATTCCTGCTTTCCTGCTGCAGGTGATGAGGACTGTTCAGAATAGACTCCCACTACGACTGACCCATATTAGGGGAAGAAAATTGCAATATTTTGTGTACTGTACTTTATATCAGATGTCTTCTGAAACAGACAAAATCCTGTACCTTAACTCCACCTGCATGAATTGATGGACCAAATGGACCAGAGGACAGGCAGACCTGGTTCCAACAGATCTGAGGATAATTGGACCTGACCCAAAATGCAGCCAACCAGGAAAGGCCTTAAAGGAATAATTCGACATTTTGGGAAATACACACATATTTGCTTTTTAGGCGGAGATGAGCAGTAACTTCCTGGAGTTCCAGCTGGTTGTCTGGCAAACGCTCGCAGCCAAGAAATAAATAAAGTAGAAATAAATAAAGTACAGATCAAACAAACGAGATATATGTGCTAATGAGAGAGCTTTAGAGGTGCTGGTAGGTGGATTTTGTTAGCTTGTTTGCTAGCTGTTTCATCGCTTTTCCCACAGTCTTTATGCTAAGCTAAGCTAAGCTTCCACCAGAAAGCGAATAAGCGTGTTTCCCAACATGTTGAACTATTCCTGAAAGAGAGAAAGAAATGCCAACACAGCAGCAGACGGTCAGGTCAGGTCAGGTCCAGTCAGGTTTGACACACAGACCAGGACCCTACCCAACCCTGTAAGACCCCAAGGCAGGTCCCCGGTTGAGTCTCTGATACCAGGAACTAAGTGGACTTGCGAAGGCCTATTAAATAATTTAACCAGACATATTCTGCTGCTCAGTACCTGGTTAAATGGTATCACAATTTGATTTACAAAATTATTATTTTGGACTGCATTTATAATATGACACACTTATCCAAATTACTTTATAATTTGCCTCTCAATTACTCGTTCACACGCTGATGGCAGACCATGAGAGGCACTCGCCTAACCGATGGGAACAGTATGGGACTCTGTGTCTTGCTCAAGGACACTTCAACATGAGGACAGACGGAGGTTGGGATCAAACCACAAACCCTGTGACCTGCTCGACCTCCTGAGCCAACCAGCAGTAAAAAGGTCTCTGCAGTGCACCGCAGTGGGCCTAGTCTTTTACACTGTGAAAGAGAAATGAGGAAAAAACCCAAAAACGAACTGCAGATCAACCAGAAACCCTCGAAGTCACGTAAAAGAGATTAACAAACAGTGAAACTACAGAAAGCTGCTGCTGCAAATCACGTTTTTCTCATCCAAATTTTAACTGTTTTATTTGTGTTATTGATTTGTTTTGTTCCCGTTTACTACTGTTCAGTTTGTTCCAAAGAAAATAAATCAATACAGAAAATACAAAACGGACTGAAATACATGTTTGTATCCACACATCTGCAGATACACATCTACACACACACACACACACACACACACTTAATCTTTCTTTCACACGCTTCACACGTCGGGGGTCGGGACGTCGTCATTTCATCATGGCAGGTATATGTTTAAAATAAGGTGTATGTTTTAATAATAATAATAATATGGCATATGTTTTTAAATATAAATAATAGTGTAATAATAATGTGTTTTTAAAGCAGGTCATGTTTTGAATGTGGTGTCTCTGCATCTCTCTCTCTCTCTCTCTCTCTCTTCCTCTCTCTCTCTCTCTCTCTGCATCTCTCTCTCTCTCTGCATCTCTCTCTCTCTTCCTCTCTCTGCATCTCTCTCTCTCTCTCTCTTCCTCTCTCTGCATCTCTCTCTCTCTCTTCCTCTCTCTGCATCTCTCTCTCTCTCTCTCTTCCTCTTCCTCTCTCTCTCTTCCTCTTCCTCTCTCTCTCTCTCCGACACTCCTCATGTCCCTCATTTCTTATTCCTCCCCTCTCTCTCCGTCTGGATTTCCTATTTTTATTTGGCTTTGCTTCAGTGTCACCATCTCCTCTCTCTCTCTCTCTCTCTGTTATCTCCCTCCATCATCTTTTCCTTTTTGGATGCTGAGGGCAAAGACCTTCAGATTTCATCCTCCTTTCCATGTTTTATCACTCCCTTCCTTCCTTCCTTCCTTACTGGCATTGCAGCCTCATTCCTTCCATTTCTGGTGAGCTGGTGATGTTGAAAATTTGGTCGTAGTTACAGTAATCAGTGAGTAGGAGACGAGAGGAGAGAGAGGGAGGGAGGGAGGACAGATGAAAAAGGGAGTGAGGAGGGAGGATGAAGGGAGACAGAGGCAGAGAGAGAGAGAGAGAGGGACGGCAGAGAGGTCGATAAAAGTCATCGACTCTATGCAAACACACACTCGGACAGCGTCTTTAACTTAGGGTATAAAACTCGACCTCGAATGTTGCCGTTATTAGATTTATGTGTTCAGAAACTACGAATCAACAACAAAGACTCTTCTCGATCCGGATCTGTAAAACGTGAGTTTGTGGCGAGAGAAAAATGATTATAAAATGAGTGAAAGGGGGATAAAAAATAAATAAATAAATGAAGAGAAGAACGAGTGGAGAAACAAACAAACAAACACAGCGAAGACACATTTGTTGCCGTCCTCGTCCAACTGAGAGGCGACCAAAAACCTTCCCACAATCCTCTGCTTCGGCCAAGGGTTGGTTGCCATGGCGACACGGAACCTCGCAGCCTCCGACAGTCCAGAAATTAATGTAGAAGAAGAAGAAGAAGTCTCTGTTTCTCCTCTCTTATCTTTTTCTCTTTATTTTAAAAGATCACTCTCTCTCTCTCTCTCTCTGATCTCTTTTCTTTTCCAATGTCTCTCACTCTCTCCTCACCCCCCCACCTTTCTTTATCTGTACTCCCTTATGATTTTAAATCTCTCTCACTTTTTCACTTCCTCTCTCTGAATCTCTCCTCCTCGATCCCCCTTAACACCTACACGTTAGCTGAACTGTGGAACATGTTCACACACACACACACACACGCACACACACACACACACACACACACACACACAAATGCGGGAGGCAGACAAATATACTGTCTGTCTCTAAATCCTATTTCACAGTGTGTCTATAAAACGAGCTGTTTAATTTTCCTCCTCTCAGCACAATGTGGCATGGAGCATTACAGTGAATGGATGTACTGCTCATTATCACACACACACACACACACACACACACACACACACACACACACAGCACGTAGAAATGGAAAAACACACACGGACGCACATTTACGGATGAGTAAATGCAAACACGTGCATGCATGAATGATTGCAGCAGATTAACATATATCCACGGAGGGTACATTCTCTCTCTCTCTTTTGTTTAAACACACACACACACACACACACACACACACACACACACACACACACCTGCTTCTCGCCGCTGGGCCTCCTGTGCGACAGCAGCAGCTCCACGGCGCCCACCACCTCCTTCCTGATGGCGTAGAGGAGGGCGTCACCGGTGTGGATGCCGTGGTCGAGCAGCAGCTCCATGATCTCCAGGTTCTCGTTCTCGATGGCGATGAGGAGAGCGCTGCGGCCCAGCGGGTCCAGGCAGTTCACGTCCATGTTGTAGTACACCTCCGCCTCGCGAAGGGCATGTTTGACACCCGCATAGTCACCTGGAGGGGCAGAGGTAGGGTGCAGCGGTTGGTGGTTACAGGTAAAAGTCCTGCATTTAAAATCTTACTCAGGTAAAAGTACAGTGTGAGTATGATCAGCTAAATGTACTTTAAGTATGTTTAAGGCTGTGATCATTTCATTTTTGCATCTTTAATTTTGTGCATATTGCCCAAAACTGAACAGGAAGAATGTGACTTGAATCGGTTCCCATGCTGAGTGAAGAGTTTGGGTTTCGGCATCTTGTTCAAGGACTCTCTGACAGGACGACAGTCTGCTGGAGCACCTGTCAGCTGTTGCAGAGATGACACCTGTGAACTGTTGGCTACAGCAGAGTCCGACTGACCAGCTGCTGCCACCGCTCCGCCATCAGAAAGGATGGACTCAGCGGAATGAAGGTGTAGAGGGAACTATTATATGACTAATAGAGATAAATGATGGATGGATGCCTGTGTGTGTGTGTACCTTTCTCCACAGCGGTGAGGTACGCTCTCTCCTCAGCAGACAGCTCCACCTCAGCCCGGACGATCTGAAGCGGGATGCGATCGCGGTACGGCGAGTACGTCGCCTAAACCGCAACAACAACACCACAAAAACACCCGTTAAAATACAGAGAATCAAGTCTGTAAAATATACAAAAACACACACTCACACACACAAGCACAATTTGTTTTAATTTTAACTAAATTATTTGCAATAGCAGGTGTCTGATTTCTTTACACATAGTACCACTAGTATAGATCCATAAACAAGGCTTTTCTGTAACTTCAGTGATTGGAAAAAAAACGTTTGAAAAAGATCGCTCACATCTACTTCTGCTTCACGGAAATTAATCAGAACAGCAATGTCAGGAAAAAAGATAAACCTTCAGAGTTTTTACAAGATACAAGTCGAGGTAAACGGCTCCATCAGTTGGATAAACTCACCATTTGGACACGTTTTATCCAATAGAGTTTGCATCGCGTTAAAGTTACTTTATTTCGTATTGACTCACTGTTTGGTTTAGAGCTTAAAACAAGCTTAAATCAGCTGTTTATTTGTTTGTACAAATATTAAATTCTCTGTCATATCTGCAGTCCGTTACAAGTTCTTCATGCAGTGGTGGATATTTTATTTTACAAGCCAACCCTTCAAAACAAGAGTCAGCATCATTCATCACATTAGAGCCGAACAAGACACATAAAACATGAATTCAGTGTTGAAGTAACCATGAAGGTACAGTGAATAACATCAGCGGTGCAGTGTGATACACTCATGGATGATTTCATTACTCAACACTGTTGAAAACAGCAGGATGATGGATAGACTGACAGACTTGATTTGTATGAGTCCCTGTTTTTTTTTTTCCGTCTCTTGTTTATCCATCTTTGTGAGAACCGAGTTTTAGACCTTTAAAGTAAAGTCCTCACCTTGTTAAACGGAGTACTAAGACTTGGTTTTAAGGTTCGATAAACCTGCAGGGACTTAATGTAAGTCACAACTTTGTTGTAATAAATCTGTGTTTGTGTGTGTGTTTGACTCACCTTCTTGTAGTACAACTGTGTCATGGGATTCATCTGGCCGGTCTGGAAGAAAGAAGGACAGACGTGAGCGTTACTAAGGAAGACCAGGAAGAGGAATATCGACAGGTACAACAAAACAGAGCAACATTTGCGTCAAAGCTGGCACTTCTTCTCGGACTCATAACTCAGTCAAATCTGAACACACAGACATGATGCACATGTTTTTAGATTCTGTGTGTCTTCACCTCCAGAGCATATTAATATCTCCAATGTCCATCTCGAATAAACATCCATAAATCTGCTTAGAAATAACAGAAAAAAGACGCTCCTTATAACTGCAGAACTTGCCAGAGAATCATCACGTTTTTTAGTTTTCTTCAGTATTAAAGTGATTCAGTGATAGTTGTCTGTACATACATGGCTACACTGCAAACAGGAGCTGCTAACAGCCAATCCGGCACACTTTTAATGGTGACAAAAAAAAAATTACATTTCAGAAAACTCAAATGTCTTTATAGAAACAATGTCCCTGTGAGTCAGGATAGTAACAGACTGTGTCCTGTGGATTATCCACAGTAACTCGTACATTGTTTGTAGAAAGACACATTGCTGTTTTTTTTTTACACATGTTATTTTTCAATGCCGTGACTACACAAACAAACTCCAGGAGGTAGAAATCCCAGCAGCAGAGATCACAAAATCAAAAGCAAATGAAACCGAAACTGTCTGCAGGACCAGATACCACTGTTGGATGAGCAGGAAGCCTTTCTTTTGATTTGAGTGAACTGTCCCTTTAAGATTTCAGATTCGACAAGTGACGAAATGTTGAAATGATCTTATCTTTGTCGCAGTATGATTACATGGACGGATGATAAACAAGAATAATGAATTTCCACCCAAAAGGCGGGTAAAAGCTCAGCTTTGCCTAATTCTGACGTTTGAAGACTTGCAGGGAACCAGCAGACAGCAGGGTTAAAGTAGGTGTACCACCTGAAACTGAAGTGACACAGTGAGAGACAGTGATGGGCGGGCAGACAGTTGAAGCAGTGCAGATTAGTGACTCTACATACATTTAGCACAATAAACAGCACACAGACCGTGGATAAGCCTCATCCTGCAGTATTAGAGGCTCTAGTCTTGTTAATACACGTAATCCCCATGAACCACTGCCTCCTGGAGAACGCTCAGGAGCTCTGCTTGTTTGCACGTTTATATTTATTTGTGTAGGTTTTATCGCGTTGACTTATTGCGCCATAATTGCCCCACATTTGTTTATTTTGGGAGCGGGCGTTGTAGACAGATGATGCATTTTGATTGTTTTACATTTACCTACGCAGTGTGGGATTCATTCTCCAGCAGTAGGGAGCCGTCACAATGAATCCAGAGGAAAGACTGATAAACCATCTGCATGAATATGTAAGACCTAATTACTGAAGCTGTTGGTTTGAATATAGTTAATAACACTTATCTTCATCAGTAAATAAATACTGCCGTGGTGCCCCTGAGCTTAAGAAAAGAGAAGATTGAACCACAATGAGAACTTGGACAGGCTTGAAAAATGTAAGTTCTGGTCCAAGAAAAGAACAGCGAGACGAGCCAGGAGTCAAAATGTAATAAAAACTGTAGAAAACAACATTTACATCTGAATATCATTAGTCCCACGTGCTTGGAAAGTAAAGCAGGGAGGCCAGGAGCAAACTGCAGCCTGCACAGATGCTCATTTCCTCGCTGGTGTAAACACCTGAGGAGGTAAATGAAGAGTTCAGCATATTTAGCTCTAGATCCGTTTGCTTCTTGGGTCAGAATTAAACCACAAACATGAGGAGTTCAGGCTCGACTTGGACCTGACTGACCTGAACATTCAGGTCTCTAGTTCTGACTGGGTAAAAATCCAGAAACAAAAATCAAATTCAAAGCTTCTGGTAGCTTTGTGTTTTTAATTATTGGGCAAAATGTTCAAATGTTGTTTCATTTCAACAATGAACATTCAGACTTTATGCTTCTGAAGACTGCAACTAACCATTATTATCAATTATTGATTAATATGGGCTGGGCAAAGTAGGGCCAAAAACATAAAATATCAAAATTTTCCAAGCTTGGCGGTGCTTCCCGATTTCTATTCCACAAACGTTAGCTACCCAGCAGGTACAAAGTGAATTGTTTAGCGGCTAAGCTAATCATGAGACGAGATGCATTAGGATCTGTGTAACTCAGCAAATGATTGCGATTGATCGATCAGTGGCGAGCTTTCCTGGGTAAAATATAGAATCCAATCGTCACAGGATCATCACAAATGTGTCGGTGTTATGTTTTGTTTTTGATCGTAGACCACGTATCCAAATACTTGAATCGTCTGAGAGGAAAATATACACACAAATCACATTTCAGTCAGACAGCTCACGTTTGAAATGTTTCTAACAGCAGCAGATCATAGTTAGAGTTTGGCGTCTAGGCTCCAACCTCGTCACTCCCCGCAGATATGTTTACGTAGAGATATTGGGGAGTGACGAGCAGTTAAGAAAGAACAGGCAGCAATACTGATGCAGGGCAGCAGTGGCACTAACAGGCAGAGATTTGGGATATTTTGCAGCTTAAAAAAGCCACTAAATTGGGAGGGTGTGTTTGGTAGATGGTTGTGGAGAGTACGGCATGTCACGTGTGTTTACAGCAGTGCAGCTCGAGTTGACTGGCTGAACTAGCTCGCAGGCGTCGCTCCATTTTTCCCAAAGAGTGAGGTGAGTTTCCTTTCTAACAGTCAAAGAGCTTTAATGAAGATGAAAAGAAAAAGAAATCTTCAGTGCTGACTCACTGCCCCAGCTGAAGTGTTGTCTGCATTTATAATCTAAGAACTTAAACCTTTAAAAACACTCAAAGGCCACAAACACACTTGTGGCTCCTCATCCTGTCAAGATCAAACAGAGAGATCCAGGTCCTGGATCCTGAATCGGACCATGGAGCCAGTGAGTCTGCTGTGAAACAGAAATCCCCAGAATTAGCGACTGTCAGGTCATCTCTGCTGGCAGATATAGTGGAGGGCCGGCGTGGTCAGAAACGGGAGATTCACTGGTCTGAGAGTGATGCAAATGGTTTGCTCCACTGACGCTGACGCCGTCACTTCAAGTATCGTGTTTGTAAGAAGAAAAAGACCCTTTATCAACAGCTGACAGATAAATGAATGCCTCCAGTTACCAGCATTGTCAAGTGGACTGAAAATACTGACTCAACTGGCAAAGGCAGTTTCCATGGTGCTTTGAAGTATAAATGTTACACAGGGTTATTTATAGTCACTGCGAGATTGACAGTCATTCCCAAAAAGTGAAAGTGCGTACTTCACGTAATTTATTTCAGGAGTAACGAGGCTGATTAAAATCTATTAGCGGCAGAGAAGGAGGCAGGAGGAAACACCGTGACCCCGGCGGCTTGTGCGTGTCTGACCTTTCTGTAATGAGCTGCAGTTTGCCATTTTAATTTAGCTGATTTATTTGCAGTAAATGAATTCACATCCAGGGGGGACCTTCAGTGACCACAACAGGACTGGACTAGCTGGGGCTGAAGTGATCTGAGCTGAGCTGAGCTGAGCTGAACTGGGTTTAACTGAACCAGACCCGATTAGACTAGACTGTTAATCTAACTCGGAGCTGCCAAGTGAGTTCCAATAATCAGCTGGTGGTATGGAGGACAAATGAGGACAAAAACAAGACTGCTGTGATGCCAAAACTGTCAAGTATAAATCTATGGAAGATTTAAAATGCCTAAATTAAACAAAGAAATCAACACTGAAATTCAATACACCTCTTAACTTTGTTTTATATGTTCCATATTATATTATATGTAATACAGAATGCAAAAATAAATGGAAAACAAAAGAGTCAAATAATTGTCCTTTTAACATATGGTTTTAGTTTAATTATGGCACAGTTAATGAATACAAAAATGATTTCTTTGATTTGTTTATATTGAGGCATATTTTAATTGTGCTTCAATCACTTTAGTATTTTTATATGCACTTTTATGTGTTTAAATTCAAGTTTTTTGGCATGAATCTACTTATATGAGATCATTATATATCTGCCTTATATGAGATCAGCTCTTATATTTGATTTTTTAAGTATTGTTCTGTAAATCCTTTCATCTGGAAAACACTGTGTGCCTTTTCTTGACAAGTGCTATATAAATAAAATTATTATTATTATTGTTAAATCTTCCATAATATTCAGGAGACCCATTTGAACTAAATGAGTCAGATTCAACATCTATAACAGCTACAATCGCCCTGATAAAATGTCTTAACGCAAGAGCAGAACCTTACTTATCTAACAGACTGCACACAGCCAAGTTGAAAATAAAATTAAATACAATAAAAAACAAAGTAAATTGTGTCACAGGGCAACCACATCAACTAAAAACTACTTATACACTCCTGATTTAGCTGCTAGATGCTCCACCATGTTCAGCAGCTCGTCTCTGACTGAGTCTGTCTGCTGTTTGCTGCTGAGCAGGTAGAGTACAGGTGGGTTTTTACAGCTTCTTCTCTGAAAACAGCTGCTTGCTACTGCTAGAATACAACACAGAGAGTGAACTAAAACAGTAAAGTTGCAGCCAGACGGATAATCAACGAGCTGAAACTCACCATAAAGCTCCGTAAAGCTGATGTTTTGTTATCGATTATAGCCTGTGCCACCCTTTTACCACCTCCGATCAAATTCTGTGTTGTACAAGAAACATTATTGGACAAGCAATTATGTTCCCTCCTAAATCTATTTGGCAAAACCATTAAAAGTATATAAATATGTATATTTTTTAGGCAACAGGGTTGCAAGGGGTCAAAACCCTGCTGAGAAACGAGTATCACAGCCAGCAGCTGTTTAAATAAAACCTGTAGCAGCTTCAAAACAGCGTGGATCGAGGAGGAAGATGAGGAAGGTTTTTACAGTAACAAAGTTCTGTGATAGATCACAACATGAGCTGATTTAAATCTATATTCGGTCATTTTTCACTGCTGTTGTGTCAGCAGATCAGTGTTAAAATTGAGTGAAATTTTCTTACACATATTGTACATTTATTTTTATTTGCCAGATACATGAAACTGCATGTTTCTGGAAACATTTGTATTCATACGCTGCATTTTCCGTGTTTGTCTTGCAGGCTGTTTTGACGTATTATCTGTGAAACACTTCTCGGCTGTTTCGACAGCTGAGCAGTGCAACAAATTATGTTTTCATGCATCCCAGTTCAGATGTTTTGCTCTGGGAGGTCGCTGTGTGCTAACAGCGAAACCAGAACCCTTTTTTAAAAAATGTCCTTTTCTGACCGTCCTGGAAAAAGCAACAGTTCCTGCTTATGAAACCACATTTAGACCTTACTTACTTCTAAAAGCTGCAGTGCTCCTACTGCCCCTTTGCTAATTGAGTTGCAGAAAGAGCTGCTGAGTCTGCTGCAGAGAAACGGTAGTTTGTTGAATGTGCCTCCTGTTACTTAAGATAAAATAAAGTGAGAGTCCGACCTCGGGGTCTAAAATAAACAAAATAAACAATTGGGGCTGTCTTTCTTTTATTCCTCCAAATGATCCAAACGCTAACTTCACCTAACCTTTTTTATTTATCTGAGGGGGAAGCTTTGCTGAGGGTGTGAGCTCGTTTCAGTCTCAACCTGTTTCACATGAACACCAAGGAGCTGGTCTCCATCTGGTATTTATCGTCTGACTTCAACATTCGTAGCTTTATTCTTATATTGAGGGAAACCCATTCTGCAGCAGACTCTACAGAGCTGATAAAGATCTGCTCAGGCCTGCAGGTTAATGCTGCTGAGGGTCTGTTGACGCCTAAATTATGTGGATGAGATTAATCCTGGAGCGGCGGCATGTGCAGTTGCTGGAATGCAGATGCGTTTAAGATCTGCATAGTGAGGGAGAATTTGTGCTGACGGCTGTACAATGCTCCACTGACTGTGGTACAGCAATGCAGATAAACTCGCTGCTCGGCTCCTATCTCACTCCATCGCTCCCCTCTTTCCTTTTTTTTTCTTTCCACAAGTTCTCCACCAGACAGAATTCGTTAACTAAATTTCTTCCTCTGCTCACCAGAAATTTCACAACAATCCTTTGTTTTTGTCCACATCCACCAGTAATTTCCTGTCCATCCTACTCTGCCTTTGCAGCCCTTATCTTCATTTCCCTCCAGCCTGAACACCGTGTCCCTTTTTTAACTCACCCGATCTCCCCTCCTCTCTCCCGCCTGCTTTTACACCTGCATTTTGTGCATGAGGTTATTTGTAACCACTCTACATTTCTCTCTTTCTTCTTATCTTCCTTCTTCAGAAATCTCTCTCTGCAGCCTGAACATCTTTCACTCAGCTGCATCTTTTAAATTTTCTGCTCTATTTTCTGTCTCTTGCTTCCATCCTTGGAAAAAAAACAAACACTCCATCTTGAACTCGCTTCTTCTCATAATTCTCATCTTTCCATCTCATTGCCTTTTCTTGCTCTTCCCCTCGGCTGCAGCAGAAACAATTCTCTCCGACTCTCCACATCTGTCCCTCGCTCTCTCCCTCTCTCTCTGTCTTCTCCTCTTGCATATTTTAAACAGCGGTGCTTGTTTACAGCGAGCCGAGCGCAGAGTATCAGAAGCACATCATCATACGGAGTTTGCAAAAATCCTCATCGGAACAAATCGTACTTTATGCAACTAACAAATGGACGTGCAGGAGGTGGTAGCACAGTGTCCCGTCATGTGATGTGTGTCATCTGATGCTCGTAGCACACAGCAGACGCACAAGTAGTCCAGGTAAAGTGTTCAGGATGTGCTGATAACAGCAGCTGCAGCAGGTAGAGGAAACACGTTGCTGCTGTTTAAAGTGGCTGTCAATCATCCGAGAGACTTTATGATACATGTAGCAGCTGTTGAAGACTTTGACGGACTCTGATTGTATTAATGACCCGCCTGCTGCCAAACTCCCCTCAGATCCTGCGACTCTGTTCTGTAAGCCGGACCTAAATCCAGGACCGACTTCCAGCGAGGATGTTGTTGTTGACGCAGAAGATCAAGATTTTATCAGCCTCATCTTTTGTTTGTGTTTTGATTTTCATTCCTTTCCTGTTTTGCATTTCCTTATAGTTGTCTGTTTAACTGAAATCTGTATTTATTTATCTTTTTACTCACTTTCTTTTCTTTTCTGACATTTTATTGACTAAAAAAGACTCAATTAATGTAAAAAAAATGACACTAATCTTTACTTACAGCCTTGTAATTGTGCATCTAAATGTGGGAGTATTTTCTGTGTTCTTCTATCTTTTTAGTTTTACTTCCTTTAAACTGTACTTGTTTACTTGTAAATCTAGTATCTCTTGTATCTCTTGCCTGTATTTTTACACTTTAACTTTTTTATTACCCTGTAAAGCACACTGAATTGCCCTGCTGTATGAGATGTGTTTACAGACAGTAAAAGTACTTAGATACTTTCCACTGCTGCCTTTGGGATCATGCATGTACCTTAAAAAGGAGGAAAGTTTTTAATGAAGCACGTTATCAGCAGCAGCAGCAGCAGCAGACATTAGATATACGTCTAAGGGGCCAAACAGCAGCAGAAAACGGTGGAATAAGCACAAAGTGTCCCGTCATCTTCGTCCACTCAGCAATAAAGCTGGAGGTGTAATGAGAAAGTGCTGCGAGCAGAACTTGAGAGCCAAGCGTTTACTGCTTCTTATTATACTGTATGTGGGTGGTTCTCTCTCTCTCTCTTCTTCTATGGACGCCCTCTCCGGCTCTTCCTAATGTCTCCTCCTTCCTCCTTCACACGTCTCCCCCACACTCCCTCACTCCTTCTCTCTCTTTCTTCACAACTCTTTTCCCTCCATCTCTGACCACCCCGACCTTCCCCTCTCTTTTATTTCCTTCAGTCTGAACATTCCCGCTTTTACTTCTTCTCTGTGCTTTCACATGTAACTTTCTACAATAAGGCAATAATCAGGCTTAAACGGATCCATACATGCACATAACCAGGCTCCTCAGGTGAAACCTCTCCAGATCTCTGGCTCAGTAACTCGCTAAGACGACATTTTCTTTGTAAGACGTTTCTACCTGTGCAGACGGGCAACAAGGCCTCCAAATTAAACAACAAAACGTATATAGTCTGTAACTGCACTTCAGCTTGTACGATTTTGAATCGACACAGATTCAAAAAGTATAATTTATCATTTATAATGTTTATAACGATAGAACATATCTACACATGCAATAGCACAAAGTGTTCGGGAGATATGACTTTTTTGTGATCAGCTTCAAAGCATTTAAGCAAACTTTGAGGGCCAGCTGTTATAAAACAGTATGGAATATCAAAAATCTGAAAAGCTCACTTTCTCCGGCCTGGTCCGGAGACGTTCTGTAGCAAATGTGGTGACGATTGCTAAAAATCTGTAGGAGGAGTAGCAAAAAGAACAAAAACAAAACAGATTTGGACAAAATTCAAAATGGCGGGAAACCGTTCTAAACACATAGACACATGCATAGAATCCAGGGGAAAAACGGAAGAACTGTTATAGCGCCACCATCAGGCCAAATTCAACACTGCCCTCCCTTGGGTCCTCAGCAATGCACCCGGCAAGTGTGGAGTTGATCGGATAAGCGGTTGTCGAGATAATCGAAGGACCGACAGACAGACATACAGACAGATTCCAGATGTTTTCTGGCAGTTTAGACGCTACTTGGCATAAAAAAACCAATTACTTCAATCAGAGTTTAATGTTTAATGTAGTGCCCTCTTTACTCTTTACTGCATCGTGAGACTCCCAGCCCTCATGCTTTGTATTGTGAGTTGTACATATTAGTACACAGGGTCATGTAGAGACAGTTTCAGACTATCTCAGGCTATAAATCCTGTCGTATGTGGCATTAGTCGATGCTTTGTACTTGTCCCTTAACTGTCCCTAACTTGTCCCTCTTCTCTTGTCCACTCAGCCCTTTTTCTTCATCCTGCATCTTGTCACTCCATTCACTTCACCTTCTTTTTGTCTTTCTCCACTGTGTCACTTCAAAAATCAACTATCTGCCACCTCATCTTTTTCTAATCCTCACTCCTCTTTTCACCTCTTCGCTCTCCTCCTCTTCTTTTTCCACCGCCACACTTTTACTATCTCTTCATTCATTCATCCCTGCAATATTTCCCCCATTACGTTAGCCATTTATGTCGGCCTCTCTAACTCCACTCCATCACTCCCGGTGCCCTCTGGTCGTTTTTTTCCCCTCCGACTGTCTCGCTCCATCTTTCCTGTACTTCATCAAACCCCCCTCCCTCTATCTTCCACTCCCACTTCCTCTCTCGGTATCGCTCGCTGCCTCGCTTAAGTCTAATTTGTTTTTAGTTTTTGCTAAATCCTTTTCTCTAAATATCTCTACATTTTCTCCGTCTCCATTTCACTCTAAAACTTTTGTGCCTCTGCCTCCTCTTGTCTTTGATGTTCCTCTTTCACTCCACAGACTCTCCTCATCTTGCATTCTTCTCACAACCTCAACCGTCTCCTCCTTCCTCTCTTTCTCCCCCCTCTTTTTCCTCTCTCTCTCTCTCTCTCTCGACTCCCCCAGGACTGCCTGTCTTCCTCCCTCTCCTCCCCTCCCTCTCTGCCATGTTGCCCTTTTCCTCCTGTCTATAAAGAGAGGTGTTTGCATAAAAGAGAGAAGGAAGGCAAACACTCAAAGCAAATACACCATGGTGCATTGTTGAAATGACGTATTTAAAGTGTTAGATAATATGATGAGCTTTTTGAGGTATCCTGGCCGTCCCGTCACCAGGTCCTAACATGCTCTCTGGATAAAAGCCTCTGGTAAAAGCTCCCAGAAACAATTACAATTAAAAACGTGGATATAAAAACAGACTGACTGAGCCAAATCTGGTACTAAACAGTAATCTCCGTGGCTGCAGGACAGCTCCAACACGACATAATCAGAGTAAAAAGGAAGTAAATGTTCATGACAGAGCGTCCAAACCGCAATCAGGTAAGAGAACTCAGACCCTGCTGGGTGAGAGCTGCAGGGATGCAAAAACATCCAATTAAAGTTAAAAAATGTTTTTTGTCAATTAGGGGGTTTTCACACCAACAGAAGCCCTGCAGCAAAACTGGTTCTGGTTCTGGTTATAGTTCCTGGTTGTGTCCCATCAACTCACCTTCTGGAAAACTGCACAAAGTACCACAACAACGGCTGCATCAGTACTCACAGTATAAAGCATGCAGAGCTTTACTGTGGTGGTTATTCTCCTTTTTTACTTTTTAGTTTTTTTGATTCATCAAATCATTTTCAGGTCAATTTCTGAATGTTTGAAATCTGCAAAGTCGCACTGAAACAGCAGTTAGAGCGTCTTTAGCTTCAGTGATGCTACATATTCCATATCTGGGTGGGGTTTAGTTACGAGGCATTTGATCAGATTGTTTAAATTTGACAAGAAGGAGAGGAGAGGAGGATAAAAAGGGAAGTAAGGAAGAAGATGGGGAAAAAAGTCACCCACTTGTTTGGAAAGAGTTGTTTGTTTTGATATGCTCTCAGAAATACAGATCTTTCAGTTATTCAGAGCTCAGACTCAGCCGAAACATTCACACGTGTTTGTTTCTGCTCTGAAAAAGATATATAAAAGGTTTAAAGAGACATGAGCAAAATGTGATAAACAGAGGAGAAGAAAATGTTTATTTAGGGGATGACGTAAAGAGGAGCAGAGAGGGAGGGGGAACCGAGGAGGAAGAAGAGAAAGAGGTGAATCTTAATGAGCGCCCTCACTTTATGTTCAGGAGAGATAACTCAGGAAGACAAACCCTGCTCTGTTGTGTTGCGTTCGAGGACCGTTGGTGCCGCCGTTTTGATGAAAAAGGGCAAAAGGGGTGAAAGGCAGGGCAGAGGGGGATCGTAATTGGAATCTTAATTAGTCCCCAAACAACTTCAACCCTGAAACTCTAACCTGAGGAGCCTGGATGTGCTCGGTTCCAGCTGCAGAGCCGCAGAGCTTTGATGGAGGCTGGAGGGGGATCTGGAGCGCAGCCTGCAGGGTTTCCCTCTGGCTGATGGAGGGGTTTAAGGTGTCGGGCGTTGCCAGCTGAGAGGTTTGGCAGGAATAGAAGTGGGATTCAACATGCAAACAGGAAATCAGATTGTTAACTCTCTGCTGAGTGCACGTGCTGAGCTTCTGATGCTAAGTGAAACGTCCATTAGAGCCAGAAGAGACCAGAAGTTTTGGCTCTCCGTGATGAGGGATTTCCTTTCCACATTCAGTCTTCTTTTTTGGAGAATCTTGTTCAGGGTGACTTGCAGCAGAGTCAGGGAGTACAGTGAAGCCCCTGGAGGCAAATTTGTGAGAATAAAATTGACTTGACTTGAGAACAGGAAGCAGTTTGTGCAGGTTAGATCCTTACAGCATCTCACCTGAACACAAATACAAAACGACTCTAACCTCCAAAAAAACACAACAGGAACACAATGTAAACAGCTCTTTCTTCTCATTTAACCTTCGTTTAACAGGGCGGGTTCATTACAAACAAACTTGTTATTTACAACCTCGGCGGAAGAAGAAGAAAACGAGACAAACAGAGAAAATAAAATTCTGGCAAATAAAACTATGTTGGCAGATGATGCAATCCTTTGTTGTGTAACGCTCTAAATATAGACGCAAAAGGCCTTGTGCATTTGGGGAGAAGAGACCGCCAGCTGAACTGAAAATATCTCAACCCCAGCGCTACCTAAAATCCTGGGGGAGCCTCTGCCTTCGTCTCCCTCCGCCTCTAATCCCCCCTCTTCTCTTCTTCCTCACACATCCCTCCTTTCCACCCTGCTGCTGCCTTTGGTTTCATTTCACCGTGACTGATTTCACCCTCCTTCACTTCTCCTTCAGCCTCATCCCTTTCTCTTCTAATCCCACTTCTCCTTTTCGTTAATTCTTCTTCTTCTTCTTCTTTCTCTCCCTTACGGTTATTTCAGAAGCACTTCACTTCTCTTCCAATTCATCCACACTTCCTGCCGGCTTCTCCGTGCATCCCGTAATCCCTCTGGTGGCTCCCGTCCACCTTTCTTCTTCTCATCCTTCTTCCAGATTTTTATTTGTCCTCTCTTCTTCCTCCCGTCTCTCGTTTCCTGTCATCCTTCACCTCTCCACCTCCTCTTCATCCATCCTGCCATCTGTTATGTGTTCCCTCCATCATCCTCCTCACCTCTTCTCCTCTACCTCTCTGTCTTCTCATTTATCTCCACTGTCATCCCCTCGCTCCATCCTTCATCTCTTCTCCTCATCTGTCCCGCCGTCCCCTCTTCTCCTCTTCCTCCTTCATAAATCCTTCATCCCTCTACCTTTCTCTTTCATCCCTATCATTTATCCCCAAAATCCTTAACTCATCCTCTCCTCCTGTCAGCCTCTGTTTGATTTAATTAACATCCCCCTCCTCTTCCTCGGTCTCCATTCTTCTCTCTCCTCCTTTTTCTTTCTTACATTTTATGCATTTAGCCGACGCTCTCGCCCAGAGGTCACGGCACTCAAACTAAACACGGCTTGCGGCGACGTCGGTGTTTTAATAAACACCTCAGACTCAACAACTAAAACAACACAACCTTTCCTCTGACAAAAGAGCGGAGTAACTCTTGTTTTTCATCGTCACATCTCTCCGCTCTCATTTAAATTCTGCTGCACTTGAAGAAACGTTGTCTGTCGTAGTGAGTGAGTAACATTTAATTAAAACTCATCAGTTTATTCAGCGCTTTATAGCCAGCTCCTGATGTGACATACTTCTGTTATTTTGGCTGCAAAAGTTTTTAAAAAAGTCTTGGCAGTTGATCCTTTTTCAGTTGGCACGAAAGACAGAAAGTTAATTTTGGATGCTGGTGGTGGAGCTCTTTAAAGCTGCCTTGATTAGAAAGTTAGGACTGAAATGCAGCTTTTAAAATGTACAAATAAGGACGTTTGTGTGTTTGAAGCTGCAGCACATGTTGTTGTGTTCAAGTATGAGAGTCTGTTCATCGATCTAGCATCACAGATGGCAAGACTGCATTACCAACCAGGCATTGAAAATGGCAAATAGTGGTGAAATCAATTAAGTTTAAAGGAATCACCTCAGAGGATTTGCTCGTGGGTCTGAAGTAAATCGACACAAAATCCTTCATGTTGAGTCCAACTTTTGGTGAACTTTAACACGGGTATAATAAGCACTTGTTGACCAACAACAAACTGTATTGACAGTCCTGACCTTTGAGGTAAGGGAGAGCTGGAGAGCTCAAAGATGGAGGAAGCTATTGTAGCTTATTAGCTCTGTTTCACCGTCATCTTGTATTCAACCTCCTTCGTCAGAGATAAACTGCTCCACAGAAGAGGAACAGTTTGCAGACAGTTATGAGACAGGAGCTGAATGAGCTAGCATGTGTGCTAGCATGTTCCCTGCTGGCTAGTGTGTTAGCCGTTAGCTCGCAAGCTGCAGTAGTTCACCAACTAGCCTGGCAAATATGCACCAACAAGCCTTGAGCTTTTGAGAATACGCACCACTAAAGCACAACATCCACAGCCACGATAAGAGACTTCATGTAATGTGGACCTTGCTTTCCTGCTGGATCTCGAGGCCTCGTCCAGTTTTAAGACCTTCGTTATTTCAGTTTTGTGCTCATATGTTTCCCAAATTAATGTGTTAAATCAAATCTGAGTCAAGGCGAGGAGTTATCTGTCATCCAGGATCATCAGGAGAGGAAGTGAATGAGTCAGAGACTCCTAACTGGTCCAGGAGGGAGTGGTGACCTCCGCTGATTAAAAGCTACTAAACAGGAAAACAATATCAAGCTAAAGAAACAGGCCATTAATCATTTCCACATGATGCACAGCTTAAGGTGCTCTTGAAAAGAAAAACTCTTTGAGGAAATGGGTCTTTGTTTTTAACCATAAAGTTACATTTTCTCATTATTCCTAAAACTGCCACATTTTTTCTCCTTTTCAGTGAGCATTATGTGTTATGGTTGTTCACACGAACTGGATCCAAAAGCACGACTCCGACAAAAAGTGCCAAAACAACGAAAAGTGTCTTTACTGAGAAAGGTTCAATAAACAAAAAACCACTCCAGAGAGGGAAAAAGCACACACGGCTAGAACAAAACAAAACAATGACCTGACCAAAAACACGGATTCATGACAAGAGGGTTGAATATAACGCTGGTTCTCTGACCTCACGACGAGACGAACTGGCAAAAGAACAAAGGGAGACACAGAACATAAATACACAAGGTAAAGGGGAACAGGTGGAAACAATCAGACCAGCGGAAGACACACGAGGGCATGAAGGCAAAACACCTGAAACGAGAGGGATACTAGAATGTCAAAATAAAACAGGAAATGACAAGACAACCGGAGTACAAGATAACTAAATAAACTTAACAAACATTGCGTGGCATAACATTATGTATGAGAAGTGGGAGGAACAGGGGCCCAGGGCCTCCTAAAGCACGTTAATCCAGCCAAATGACACCTGGATAAAAACCCTTTTATAAGAAAATAAATGGGAGAAACCCCAGAAAAGAAACAGAAGAAAGATGCATCTTCCAGGAAGAACTACAAAGTGATAGAACTACAAAGCCCAGGAAACTCACAGGACACAAAGGAACAGAGCTGTTGCACTATACACCCAAATACTTATGTATATGTAGAAGCTAAATGTGGCAAATATACAATTTTGTAAAGCAAATTTAACTAAAATATGTTCAGACGTTCTACTCCTCCTTCCTTCCTTCCCTCCTTCCTTCCTTCCCTCCTTCCTTCCTGCCTTTAATCTAGTCATAATTATACAATGAGCTATAATTGAATTTGTTGCGCTACATCAGTCTTCTTAATTGGCCTGGTCTCCATGTTTCTGTGTGTGTGTGTGTGTGTGTGTGTGTGTGGAGGTTTACGTGGCTCTGCATGCAAATGTGAGGTTGAAAGAGTACTCTGCAAGTATCGGTAAGTGTGTGTTGTGTGTGTGACTTTCTCTGTTCTGCATCGTTGGACCTGGCATTAAGGGAGGGAGATGTACACACACACACACACAAACACACACACACACACACACACTTCTTAAACAGTGATAAATCGAGCTATTATCACATCTACGTGAGGCGAGAGGGTGTGTATTGTCTGTGTGTGTGAGTGTGTGTTAGAAGAAGTGAGGACGCCTGAGATTACAGTAACACCTTTAAATTCTTAGCACGTTCAAGTGTGTGTGTGTGTGTGTGTGTGTGTGTGTGTGAGAAAGTCAAAACAAAACCGATACTCCCTGTAAAAGTGTTTGCTGCTGTTTTTCTCTCTCACACATACACATGTCTCTCTTAGTGCTTAGTCATGACAGACGGAGGCTGAGGGGTCGCCATGGAAACACTACTGGCAGTCGACCAGTCAGAAAGCAGCTGTGGGTTCTTGCAGCAGCAGCAGGTCAAAGGTTTGTTGATGTGTTTGATTGACTTTTCGTCGCTTTTTAAATTAAATATTAAAACTGTCTGAATTCAGAACTGACAGTCTGTAAATGCAACAGACCGTTTGAAGTGTTTTGCCTCGTGGTCCAGCAGGCCGATTGAAACTCACCAGCTTGACCTACTGACCTATCAGTAAACTGAGCTGATAAATAAAGATGGAGGAGGACACTAGCGAGCAAAGCCGTGCTGATCGGATAATCACGACGTTCTGCAGAAGGAGGACTTGTTGCTTTGTTCCAGTGAATAAAATGTCATCTTAAAGACAGTTCACACCAGTCACGACAAGACGAAACCGTTTTATGTCGCAGGGAAAAGTTGCACTGGTGGGCGTCCCGGTAGTTCACCTGGAAGAGTGTGTACCACTAAGTCCTCACTGCAGCGGCCCGGGTTCGACTCTGACTCGTGCCCTTTGCTGCACGTCATCCCCTCTCTCTCTCTCCCACCTTCCCTGTTTCTCTTCAGCTGTCACTGTACAATAAAGGCTGACATGCTTTTCATGTTTTCATCAACACTAGAAATGCAACTGTAGCAGGTAACTCACTATCACTATCCTCATTCATATTTTAAGACGCTACAAATTATATCCAGCTCCAAAAAAAAAACGCCTGAAAAGCCAGCAGTCGCAACTTTGAGGCAGCTGTTTCTATTTGTCTCTTTCCTGTTCAGCGTCACAATGCCCCCGTGCACAAAGCCAGAGAGCTCGGTGTGGAAGAACTGGACTGGCATGCACAGATCCTGGACCTCAGTAATGCTCCTGCAGCCAGGTTCAACATGTGGTGGAAAGAACAATTACATATGGTGTAATGTCCACATACTTTTGGTCATGTAGTGTAAGTAAAACCAACTCCTTCATATCTCGTCTTTTAACCGTTAAGATGATCTTTCCCTCGTTTGAGTCGCTTTAACGTGAATAGAAACAGGATAAAAAACTGCTGCTGTCTCTTTAACAAACGATCAGTGATGTTTAGATGTGAGATCACTGTTAATGTTATTAATGAACTCACACGTTTAAGAGTAACAAGGTTGAACATGTCAGTCACCTTGTTTACACACTCAAACTGCTGTGAAAACACACACACACACACACACACACACACACACACACACACGTAGGCAAGCGTCCATAAAAACAGGCCACAGACTAATTAATCTCCCCTGTACGCAACCTGTGTGTGTGTGTGTGTTGGGTTAATTAGTCAGGAAGACAGCAGGCAGACGTTAGACAGCTTCCTTTGATCTGACGCAGCTTAGTACACACACATGCACACGCACACACACACACACACACACACACACACACACACACACACACACACACGTCCTAAACAGAGATGACAATAGCAGGTTTTATTGTGACAATCTGTGCTCGAGCTGTGAGTCAACACACACACACACACACACACACACACACACACACACACACACCATAGAAAAGATTCCACATTGTGTTATTGTTACTCTGACAGCAGAAGAACAACAGGCGCTCTAATTATGGACCGCTCAGACACACACTCACAGTTACCTAACCTCTGTGTGTGTGTAGGTGTGTGTGTGTGTGTGTGTGATGTAAGTTTACAGCACCGCAGGTCAGAGTGAAGGGCAGTAAAGCACTTTGCACTTAAGAGTTGAAGCAAGTGAAATGAGGAGAAAATACGGTCAGAGAGAAGACGAAGGAATAACACCAGGGTGTGTACAGCTTTTTTTAAGAGTTTTCAAGCACTTTCAAGGTACCTAAACCAAACATTTCCAGACTCTTAAAGCCTTTATCAGCACATCTAAACTGTTGCTATAAATTCCAAGAGACAACAAACAAATATCATTTCAAATATTAAAAGATTTTTGGTTTCCATGAGTGATTGTGTCGATGATGAAACAAACATTGAAAATTCAAGCATTTTTCAAGGAGTATATTCAAATTCAAGCATATTCCTAACCTTGAAAACATAACGGTTAAAATTAAGCATTTTTCCAAACTTTCAAGACTTTATATGAACCCTGTATGAGGGAAAGATGGAGAGACAGGAGGAGAGAGAGACAGGAGGGACAGTCAGACGCAGGAGGAGATATTCAGCTTGAAACCTGGTTGTGTTTCTCATTTTTCTGTCTCTTAGTGATTTTCCTTCACTTATAATCACTGAATATTTCTGATGAACAGTTATATCAAATCTGCAGATGTTATAGAATCCTTTTCGAACACCACATACATTTATTTAGTTTTAACATTTAACAACTTTAAGTGAGTATTTTTACACACAGTATGTAACACAACCCTGGATGCTGTATACTTGGAGTTCTGTTTCCTTGCAATCAAAGTGAGGTGAGTTATGAGTGTTAGTGACTGAGCTAAAGTTCACACAGAGGGAAATCAAATGTAAGGTGTCTCAGTGAGCTGGTTCTCCAGAGCATTTATTCTCAAAGTGTCTGAACTCTACTGGACGGATGAGCACCGTTCACCAAAGAAGATATTCCCTCATTTGGTGTTTTGATGATGATTTGAGTGAAGAGCGCTGTCTAATGCCGAATTCAGACTGCACAATATCAGCCCGACACGTACACTGTATATAAAGATGGCCGACGTGTCTCCACTTCCTCCCACTGTGCAAAAATGAAGCCAAAATATCTCGGATACGGGAGCTGCCATCTTGCGCTGGTGACGTCATTTGGAGCCGGAGTCCGAGGTCCCGCCCTTACACCCGTCCGAACCAATCACGAGCAAATCACAAGTTGTCAATCATGACGTCACACCCCCTTTTTATAGCATCAAATAACTAATTAAAGCCAAACTTATCTGAAAAATGAACATGTGAACAAACATCAGCGTGACGTCTCCGGTTCGTTGTTGCACGTCATGCCCCCCCCCACCCCATTTCCTGTCTCTCTCTTTACTCTGACTCTGTCCAATAAAAGTGAAAAAAATACCCAAAAAATATCTTTAAAAAAACAAACAAAAAAAGCTACCTGCAATAACAGAAATCATCTTTTTATTTGACTGTACTTTGACCATGACGCATCCGCTAACATGGAGGGGGCGGGGCTTATGACCTATACTGCAGCCAGCCACCAGGGGGCGATCCAGATGTTTTGGTTTCACTTTTGGGGAGCTGTCATGTCGTCCATCTTTATATATACAGTATATGTACAGTCTGTGGCTCGACCCAACAGATGTGAGGCATCGGGAAACGAAAATAAGCGTTAGACGCGACAATTGCTCATTTTATGCCGTGTCAGGTGTCATGGTGGAAAACAACAGGTGCAACAACAAGAAGACAAGTGTGTCAAGAGTTTATTTGCCCTTGAAAACTTCTACAACAAACATGTCACCCTCTGCACACACTCCCCCGCTCTCTACTGACGGGGAAAGAAAAGGACGGAGAGCACCTTCACCTCCGAGTGACCGCGGCTGTCTCCAGCTAAACCCTGATTACACAAGTAACGTCTGGCGGCCCCTTCCCAATCACTTATCACTTACTAAGTTGTGAAAGACGGAGAGCTCTGATTGGTCGGGGTGCAGCGTGCAGAGTGTACCACATCTTTTGGCCAAGTCGCAGCGAGAATCTCAGAAGACAAAAATATCTCCCATCACGTGTGGAAGTATCTGCGTTTGTTATGTTTCTACGCTCATTTATTTAACTTTTACCTTTAATATGTCGCCCTAGACAGCCAAACTTTATTATCTGAGCTTTACATGATCGAGCACCTGGAAGATGTTTTACATTTCTAGCTGCTTCGTTCACACAGAGGCAGTTAGAGAGCTAAAATCCTTCGAAGACGCACAAAGATAAATAATATGAATAATTAGCTCCATTCATCAGCATGAATGTGTCATGAGAGTGTGAACAGTCTGTTCCTGCTGCATGATGGACTTTCTGCACTGTGCCGATGGTTGTTTTTCATACCATGATCCGTATCAGCTTAAGTAACATTTAATGAAGTGGGCTTTGAAATCAGATTCTCTCTTTCTTTCTTTCTGTCTTTCCTACAAAAGTCGTCTCTGTCCATTAAGTAGCTATTAGCCCAGTGGAACTCATTACAGACTCTGCTGGCAGGCAAACGGCAAAAACATCAAATCCTGATCGTAAAAACAGCCGTAGAGCGAGGAGGAGAGGCTGAGAGAAAGAGAGTTATCAGGGAAGAAGAGGGCCAGAGGACAGATGTACTGAGTCAGCTGTCCTTTTACACTCTAGCTAACGTCCCCACAGTTGTCAAAATGTCAAAATAAAATTGTCCTGCCAAGACAGAAAGCTGACTGACAGCTTAAACTGGGAGAAATGAAAGTATATTTGAAAGACAGGCTAATTCAAGTCACTTTTTTTGACAAAATAACGACTTTCAAAGCTTCAAAGTATCTTTGAAATTATAGAAAAAATAAATGAGGATTTGTTCCCAAATATACCAGCGTTTTGTAAATGAACTTTTGAACTAATGCAAAGAAAACAAGACGCTGTAGGCAGGCAGGAGAGCGAGAGGTGGAGATGAGATTAAAAAAACACGAGGAGGAACGAGAGGCAGAAAAGGAGACAGATGGAGGAGATTCACTTCCTCCTCCAATGTGAAAAACAGCCCTTAATAAGAGCCGTTCCAGGCTAAAGCTGTGAATATATCAGCATGTCTTTGCTTCAGTGACATGGAGGAGAAAGAAAAAAAAAAGTCTAAATATTCATGGGTGAGGGAGAAACTGCCAGATAAACGTCTGACTGCCACTCGAAGAAGAGACACTGAGTCAGTGAGTCATTTAACTGTTCGCTCACTGAATTCAGTTTCTTCAACTTGTTAGAAATGGCCGGTTATACAAGCCGCTTCAGGAAAACTAACTGTTAATGTAGTGAGTGTAATCGAAGCCTCGTTAAACAGAGCGAAACGGAACAAAACAGAGCTTCACCTGGATTAAAACGATCTCCGTCCACACAAGCGTCACCTTTTCAGATATAACGCCTGGAAACGCATATCACATGACCTTTCAGTGCACTGGGCATGCACGTGCCGGTGAAACAGGAAGCAGATTGTCTGCTCTGCGGTTGGTTGATTAGTTAGTTGCAGGAAATACTACGAACGAAGAACAGCGATGGAGAAAAGTCAGAGCAGAGATTTCTCTGCTTGGACCGATGACCAGGTGGAACTGTTACTGACAGGAAGTGTTGAGATTCGTTATTAATGTTGAATTAAGGGGAAGGTCAGGGGGCGAACGTGGGCGTCACCGTTTTAAAACGTCTCAGTTTACGTCCGTCCTCGCTTAAACGCAACCCAGAGTTTTCAAACTAGAACGAGGTCAGCAGCGTTTTAAAAGCTCTCTGTTTACAGGTTATAAAACCCCACAGTAGGAAAAGTTATTCGCTTTAAAACAAAAACGTGTTAGTGTGGATGGAGCCTCAGCAAGACTTCAGAGCCAGCTTTCAGTCCATTGTGGTCGTAAAAAGTATGGCGGTTTGACACCCAGCCCTGGTTCTGATTGATCATCATTTCAGAGCTTTAAGCTGCAACATCAAGTGATGAAAACAGACTTTTACAAACACAGAGTGAGGCGGAGTGATCTGTTGGGCGCCAAAAGTTCCCGCACAGGAGAAACCAAACCGCTGCCTTCACACTGAACTGAAGCAGACACAGAGAAGACGCTGGAGGGAGGAAGAGGAGGACGTGAGACGTGACAGCGCTTCCTGTCCCGAGGGTCATCAGCCGTTTGCCGCGGCTCCCTAACGACCGTGGCTGTCATGGTTACCAGCACAGCTGTCCTGACAACAAGCGTGGTGGTGTCATACAGCGCGGCGCCGTCTGGGGACAATCTGTCTGGGTATGATACATCTCACACACACACACACACACACAGCACCGGAACATATTAGCATACACAAACACACACGCAGCTTAACATTACCATGATATACAGCCGGTGGGGCATCACACACACACACACACACACACTGATGTGACAAATATCACTTCCCCTGTGTGCTTCTGTTTGATCTCTCGATCTCTCTCTCTTTCACACACACACACATACACGCCTCCTCTGCAGTGTGTGTGTGTGTGTGTGTGTAGCATTAATATTGAAACATGCAGTAAGAACGACAGATTCGCTCTCTCTGGTCATGTGATCTAATCAGAGCTAATGTGTTGCTGTAGTGGCCTCAGAGGGCTGTCCATCAGCCAGACAGAGCCGCTAAACACACCATGGATCCCTCCCCAGGGGCTGCACACACACACACACACACACACACACACACACACACGGGGGTACACAAACACATAAATACAGCATATACACACAAACAAACACACAAATAATGCTCCAGATACACAGAAATGTTACTAGCACAAATACACACAAACAAACAAACAAACAAACACCAGCAAAATCACACACACATACACACAAACAAACATAATTGGATTGCATGAAGGCGCACACACACTTTAAGCGGTGCTGCATAGGTCAATGAGTTGTTAGGGAGATGGAGCACTAGATGAGGAAATGGAGTAGATGTGAATGAATCAGTGTGTGTGTGTTGGGGGGGGGGTTATTGGTATTGATCCAGTCCGCCCTCTGCAGCTCTGACATGTACGTTTTCCCTCCTGCAGAGCCGCTGCATTTTACATTTCAGACGTTGAGTTCAGGGTCTCGTCCTCGCTTGGAGGAATCAATGATGAGCGGCCCCCCGAGTCTGACACACGTTTGTATAATCAAGTTCTTTACTGATGTTCACCGAAAAATACTTTTCAGTTATTTGGTTTAATTGCATGTATTTCTTTATTTTGTTATACTTTTTTGTATTGACGCTGTCTGATTTCTTCTTTTATGTCCTTCTTGTTATCATTTTGTTCTCTTGACTGCGTTTTGATGCGTTTGCTGCACAAACAAAAAGCGTTTGTGGCACAAAAAGGTATTTTTAAAGTCTGGAAATTTGTATAATTTTCTTGATTTTCACCCTGTTTGTTATTGTTCAGGCCACACTGATAAAATTCAAGAAAAATCATTATTTCTTTATCAAAAACTACCCTTAAAAATATAGTGAAGTTACTGTCTGAATTTCAAACTAGTTCCTTGTTCGTTTATTTATTTGTTTTCTCTTATTGTTCATAATAATTTGCACGATTACATCGATGACCAGACTGAAGCAGAGCGCAGCAGCTAGCTTGTTTTCATGTTTCCTTTAATCAGCTGATAAGAGAGCGATGCACTGAACATTTTTCTGAAAGAGGACAAACAGAGATTGTTTGACCTTTTGTTCCCCTTTAAATGTTCCCCTGAGGCCTGAATAAATATGATCTGTCGCAGCAGAAAATTCATCTCCTCCTCTGACTCCGACACACCCTTCAGCTGGAAGGTTAATGTGTGTGTGTTGTCGTTCACTCGGAGACGGCGGAGCTCAAATCTAATTTCTCCACCGCTGACAGAAGCTGAGGTGTAAAGGAGACGTAAAACCAAACTACTCCATCATGACAACATTCGTTCAAAAGTCAGATTTCTGCCAACTAAAAAAAATTCTTCAAAGATCTTCAAATTTTGACTTTTGGAGCTTTATGCTGCAAAAAATTACAAGCTGTTTACTGAAAATAATCACTGATCAGTGTACAAATGTTTAATTGAGTTTCTTTTTCAATTTCCTGAAGGCAGAAGTGACGTTTTCAAATTACTTGTATTGTTTGACCAACCGTCTGAAACCCAAATATTTTAAAGTTTACCATCAAGCAAGATAAAGAAAAGCAGCAAACCCATGCAGCTGAGGAGCTGGAGCTGGGTAATGTTAGGTAAGTTTTAATTTGATTAATTAACTAACTGTTTCAGCTCTACTTCAAACTGATTCATGTGTGAATTTAATGCAAACTGATGTCAGTTAATGTGACATGAACAGAGGACAGGTTCTGGTAAATGAAACGCAGAGCTGTGTCGAACCTGAAGTCAGTGCTCAAAACGTCAAACATCTGAATCTCATGCACATTAAAATCTAATCGCCTGCCGGTAGAGACCTGTTACATCATGGTGGAGAAATGAACATTTTATTGGCAAAGACAGAAAAACAAATATGGCAGAGAGGACAAAGAGGGTTTGGTCTGAAGTAAAGACGGGCTGCGATGGTTAAATCTGTTTTGAAAATGTGATTATTTGTGTTTAAAGGGAACAAACTTCAGGCCGTCACACTGTACGAGGACGTCTTGTAGTCAATAGATTTTTATTTATTTATTTTTCTTCCCAGTTGTGTTTGTTTGTTGTCTGTGATTAACTTGTATCATGTTATTTCCTGCTGTGCCACAATATTAAAGGTACTCCTGGTTCACATTTACAGTGTGTGCAAAATGTAACGATAAACATGTTTATAGGCATATGCATTGTTGTTTTTGTTGTTTGTAATTTAATATAACTGTGCATCTAAATGTGGGAGTATTTTATCTTTTTATTCTCACTTCCTTTAAACTGCACTTGTTTACTTTTGAATCTTGCATCTCTTGTCTGTATTTTTGCACTTTTGTTTTGTAAATCTTTTTACCTTGCTGTATTTTTATTTCCCTGTAAAGCTCATTGAATCGCTTGGTGTAAAAAATAAAGTTGACTTGCACATCGGTACATGCAAATACTTATTTAGCAGATTTATAAAAATAAGTTGCAGAAACAAAATGAGCTAACACAAAGCACGCTGTCTGAAAAGAAATGACATATGAACAATTCTGTCCACGGTGAAGCCTGTAGTTTAAATATAGCCGTGAAACACACAGACTTCTGCACGTTTCTGGTTTGAATTATGCATCAGATCCTCTTGAAGATCAGATCTGACTCAGTGGGGTTCGTGGCAGTGAAGAGACGTCGCAGGATTACACAGCGCAAGCAGACACCACACACACACAGCACGCCACACGCCCCAATCACCGCGTGAAGAGTCATCAGAGACGAGAAAACCAGAGGTTGATGCTGATTTCCAGACACTCACACATAATCTCTCCTGGAAATAGGTTGTTCTGGTTTGCTGCGTCAAACCGATTCACTGCTCTAAGTTAAAATCACTTCACTCCCTGTGTGTGCGTGTGTGTGCGTGTGAACTCAGATCAATGTATGGATTGATCCTCAGCAGTTAACAGAACCTCTACATCACAGCCACACTGGCTGAGCAGCTGTAAACCAGCACAGGCAGGTTTATGGGCTATGAGGAGCAGTGATGTGACGTGCAGGTGAA
Organism: Macquaria ambigua; assembly: GCA_008360985.2. Classification (NCBI taxonomy): domain Eukaryota; kingdom Metazoa; phylum Chordata; class Actinopteri; order Centrarchiformes; family Percichthyidae; genus Macquaria; species Macquaria ambigua. The sequence goes on along the minus strand of VMKM01001550.1, from coordinate 75,999 downwards.
ATATCAATACGGAGCAATCAGGGAGCGAAACGACCAGCAGCCTTCAGACAAAAGCAGCTACATTACTGCATTTCACTGCAGGCGGTGAAGACAAGAGAACCAGCTCACACTTTTTATTCCAAAATGTAAAACATACATATATAGATACTTCATGTTTTTGCTTTCAGGTCTCAGGAGTCAAATCTCAAATAGCAGGTTGAGCCGAGTCAGTAATTAATTCCAAGTCAAATCTTAAATCCTCATTTCTGTAACTTAAGTCTGGTGTGACTCTTAGTCTTAAGTCTTTAGCTCTGCTGAGAGCCAAATACAATACTGTAGTTCTTAAAACCCATGTAATAGTCTTTTCATTGCTTTTTTTATTCTTTTTATTTGTATTTAATTGTTATCTTGCTTACTGTTTTATTGCTTTCTGAGTCTCCTGTTTGTCTGTCAAAGCACTTTGTGAACTCCTGTAAACTGTTTTTTAAAGGTGCTATATATATAAATTTATTATTATGAGTAAGTGAAAAGAAAAGCGTTTGTAACTCTCCTCCAGAACGACACATGAACATATTTCATTTTCTAACCTGACGCCTCGTTCAGCGTCTGAGAAGTCGTCCTTGGAAACTGTTTGGAAAAGAGAAGAAGCTTTCACAAAATACTTCTGTCTATCACCGTCTATCACGGGTTAACTCCAACTAGATCAACGAAGCACATGACGTCTTAGGAGAGCGCCGAAGAGGAAACATCTTTTCAATGAAGAAATCCTCTCCAGCTCTGATATACCTGACGCTGCAGCAGCATCTACGCTGACCTCTTTAGGAGTCACATCTAAACCACGCCTGTAGGTGCCAGTAGTTCCTCTTGGGACGCTGCTGATTGGTTCGAATCACTGTGGTTCGGCCACAAGTGAATAACTTGAAGCCTGGAAAGATGGATTCTCACGTAATCTTGCTGCTTCACAAGGTAAATCATTTGTCTGTGCCTTTCAAAACCGTTACAAAATAAGACAAAACTGTCCAACACTACTGAAGGTTTGGGTTAAAATAACTACTTGGTTGAGGTAAGGGGACCTTCACGGTCATGGTTAAAATAATAACAACGTGGCTAAAGTTAGGGAACAACTGCAGCCGTGGTTGACTTTAAGTATGAGAAGTGAACGCTGGTCAAAGGTGGACTTTGAGGCTCTAACACAACGTCACGCTACTTCCTCCTTTGCTCTCAACAGACAAGAGTCTTTAGTCATTTTTTGAAAGCAACGAGAAATGACAGAGTTTGTAATTTGAATTACTAGTTGTGCATAAAGCAGCTTTAAGATGTGTTTGAACTGGAGCTTTATACTCACTGCATACTGAGGCATCTTTAAGGTGCAATAGCTGTGAATAAATCTGGACCAAAGTCTGTACTAAACGACTAAATGACTCAACTGTAAATTGCATCCTGGATTATTTAAAAATAGTTGTGCACTATTTTATGCAACTTAAAATGTGACACTAAAATCCCCAAAATGAAGAAGATGGAGTAAACTTAATGTAATCACAATTTTGCAATAATGTGTGGAAGATGACATTGAGAGAGTGTCTTTACCGACCATGACAGAACCTTTTAGTTATTGTCACATCTCACAGACTTTAATTAAAGACTTGTGTCCTGATAAAAGACGTCCTTGGAAATTGAAAACCTGCTGATTGAGAAAGTGCTTCTTACAGTTCATTAAGCAGAGTAACTGATCTGTGGCTTTCCAGTCATCAGAGCTTCCATCCATCTAACATTTTATGACCAAAAGGTTTAATATTTCGGCTGTTTATTATTGCTGTCAAATGATGGAACAATAGATCTGAAGATCGGTGACGGACTTTGTCACGCCGGTAATGATCGCAGCTTTAGATGTTACACTGGCAGAGGTTAATTTTAGGTTTTTATCTTCTTAATTTCCAAATCCTGTTCAAACCCACAGTCTGCACCAACCAGTGTTTTATAACTAGTATTATAAATGCACTATGGTATCTGTGAGTATAGTTGTTTTTGTTTGGTACTTTGGGATTAAAGGATATTCTTTCTGTCTGTGGACACATTTGTAAAAATATTTATTTACATGTTTTATTGGGAGAACCGTGTGCTCAGTTAGTTAAAAAAAATACTTAATATTTTCAGGAATGTGCTTTCTTGCCAAGAGTAGATGAGAAGATTGATACCACTCTATGAAGCTGCAGCAGGTTAGCTTAGCTTAGCATAAAGACTGGAAACAGGGGGAAACAGCTAGCCGGCCTGGCTCTGTTCAGATAACAAAATGCGCCTTCCTGTTTGACCAGTAAACATGAAGTCTTGAACTGTTTCTTGGCCAGGAGCAGAAATAGTCCGGCACATAACCATTCAGAAAAACGCAGAATTGTCACATTAACACTTGTGTTTTTTGTGCAGATTAAACAAACAAGATATAACGTGTTCAACAGAGAGCATTAGAGGTTTTGGTATGCAGACAGGCTAGCTGTTTCCCCCCTGCTTCTTGTCTTTATGCTAAGCTAAGCTAACCAGCTGCTGGCTGTAGCTTCACTAACGAATAAGCACATTTTCCAAAATGTCAAATTACTGCTTTAATGTTTAATAGTAATGTCAGTTTAGAAATGTCTTTGTGCAGATGAATGCACTGCAGTTTTCAGACGCTGAAAGTTAAATTTGCTGCTCAGGAAAGAGCGTTGTGGCCTCTCTTTGCCCCTTTGTCAGTTTGTCTAACCTGCCCAAGCCTTTTATTCACCTGCCTCTTACCTGTTCTTGATCGTGTACTTCACTGATTTTCTGTAACTGGTTACACGTCCTGCCTGAAGTGGTCTGATGTACTGTAGAGTAGAAATCAAAGGGGGAACTCGTAGTAACTCTCTAACTAAACATTTCCATCTTTAGGGGTTAATGTGCATCCATCCATCCAGGCAGACAGAAGTTATGATCATGTAAAGGAGTTGAAGAGACCCTTTTTATGTGATAGCTATTGATTTTCCGGACGCCTAAATGAAATGTCAGAGCACTATGTGGTTCACTGTGATAGACTGCAACCAGCAGCTGCTTACTAAAGCAGTCCTTAAAGGGTGAGATGTCATAAATATTGAGAGCGCGTGATCAAAACTGTGTGCGGCTTCAAAGACACTGGCTGCATTCGGTTTCCACACATTAGCGCTCTTGATGTTGTCCATTAAGTGATGAAATCTGCTACAAGCACACGTATAAATGTGAGGCCTTCTAGTACACAGAACAGGGGGGGAAAAAGGACGACTCATCAGCTGAAGTTCACAGTTGGACGGCTCTCATAACCAGTGACAAACTCTCCTGGATTCATCCTGATAAGAAGCGAACATAAAGTGCATTAAAAAGCGCCGACAGTGCCAGGTAGAAATAACTCTGTCCAACCTTTCTGCATCATAGCTGATGCTTCTTAACCCTCTTCAACCTACATAGACCTAAAAGAAACGCCTGGACATGGTTTTATATGTTTTTTAATTCTGAGCTTATTCTTTCAGTCAGTATCGGGTGTTGTACATCATATGATTCGGGGGAACTGCCCTTTATGTCTGCTGCAGTGTAAAGTCACCATCATGCATTACCTTTGTGTGAGCGTTCCATATTTGACGGCCAGAAAAACGCTTTTCCTCGGTGAGCTACAGCCATTTATTGGATGTTGTGCTGGGCGTTTTTTACAGTAGACAATGTGACAACATTTACATTTTGGTTCTGTCTTTATGTTTTGGTCAATATCACCTCTGAGAGGAAATATCAAAGTGTTATATATCATTGGAAAATAGACAACCTAATCAATATATTTCCACTCAAGAGAGCCAGCAAGCGCCTGTTCCCGTTTCATGTGATCGCACGAACCGTAACTGATTGTAAATGCACCTTTTATTTGAGACACAATTTAAAGCTCGTCTCTATCATAAACGGTTCCAACGTTATTTAATGTTTTGTAGAACATGTTCTCGGTTCTGTCTCTAATTAAAATTATACAAATGCTTCAGGCTTTTACAACTTGTCCACAGAGAAGCCTCTAAATTAACACAAACATTATGTTAAATTTAAACTTTAAATTACAATATACCTCTCTATAGCTCACACAGGTTACACTTCAAGCTGGTTACAACATTGAGTACCCCTGCTGGTGAGGGATAACGAGGGAATGAGGGACATTATTACTTAATATGTCAACCAAATTTAAATGTTTTTGGCTGCCATCTTTTCTTCTTTGATTCAAGGCAGCACAACAATCAAAAGACTGTCTTCTTCTTCTTGGTTTAAAAAGAAATTTCTGTAGCTGAGGAATCACTTCTTTTTTCTGTCAACTAACTGCAGAGCGTCCTTGAATAACAACCTGCGCCTTTGCCTGCTCATTCACTGTCGACTGGATCAGAGCATCAGCTAAATATACAACACAATGAAACACATCAGTGTATCAGGAATTCTCAGATTCTTCTTCTTCTTCTTCTGCAGAAAGTGACCCTGTGAGCAGAGATATGATTTCAGGCTCCTCTATGAGGAAACAGATATTATGAATAATTTAACCATCAATCCTTAATTGGCTGAGCTGTCTATAAAAGGCTAAATACAATGTAAATCAATATTATGTCTCTATTAACACGGGGGGAAAATGACCAATAAGAAATAAAATTGCTAATGAAAGCGCAGAGCAGCCTGATGACGTCAGTGAAGTCAGTATAAGGGCACAATATTTCACAATAAGAGCTGGACCTTCACTCGCCTGAGATGTTGAGTTTGTAGCAAAGGTTATCTCTAAACTGTGGACAAAAATAAACTCTGTGGACCAAAATCTGGCCCGCGATAGGGACCATTCACCGATCGATTCACGCTGGGAGTTTTTAGTTCATACCAATTAGTAAATGTTCAATAATGTCTTCGTTGGCTGTTAAAGTTGCATATTAGCCTATCAGAGATCTGTGCAGCGCAGGTGGTGACACTTGATTTCTGGGAACACTGGGTACACCTGACCTGCGCGGGGCACGTGGGAGAAGTTTGCCTTCAGGACTGTGTGCCTGGCAGAAACTCCTGAGGGCAAACTTCCCCCCATATACTGCTGCGACTGGATTTGCCTCTTGGCAAAGATGAGTGAGGACAGCAAACCTCAGAAGGTTGACAATAAAAACAGGCAGTAAAAAGTGGACGGAGGAATTTGCCTTTATACTGCTGTATACAAGGCTGCTGATATCAGGCACCATCATGAGTCAAAACATGCTAGCTTCAGTGCAGCGTTCCCGTCTGGTAGCACCGCAACATATCTGACAAATATTATTAATGTTTGTTTATTAACCGGCCTCCTGTCATTTTGCAAAATTAAAGTCGCCCCTGAGCAAAGCAAGTCGAGTATCCCTGCTGTAACCAGCTGAATGTAGCTGCTGTTTGAAGCTAATTTGTCACAGGAGTGACTGACAGGTGAGCACGTATTGCTCAGCACTTAGCACAATCAAGACGCCCATAAAACGTCTCAGTGTGATTGACTCACTTTAATGCAAACACTCAGCGTCTGCCGTCAATGCATTCCAGGGAAAACTGCTAAAATGGTAAAGACGTCTGGTGCACGTGTAGATTCCTAAAGAACTCAGGTGTTTTTTGTTGATTAAGTTCCTGATTTTCTCTCTTGTGTTTCGTGTTGACTTTGATGTTCTGGTGTCATTTTAATCCCACCCAGATCAACATCTGGTGTTTTCCTCAACTGCTGACTTGTGAAACCTGGTGTCTTGCTGCACAGCCGGAGCTACATCTCTCTTCAGATTAGATTAGATGAAACTTTATTGATCCCTGAAGAATAACTGGGTTGTTCTGGGAGCAGCGGTAATAGGATTCAGGAAGGGAGAAAAAAAAAAGAGAACAAAACAGTAAAAAGCACTCAAACTGAATATAAAATAATCAATAAAGAACAGAGAGTCATTTCAGCACAGCCTGGTGCCAAGAGCTGCTTCATCTGACGGGTTTTGGCAGTTTTTGAAGCCCTCGGTCATCATGTTTAAAATGTTTTACTGTATTGATCAGCAGAATCAAATTATTGACCTCCCCAGTCGATCCCATACTGTCCTCAGAGGTCGCTCAGGACAGTCTCACCACAAGGTCCATTAGCAGCTGTTCTGGAGCTTTCGATCACACTTTGCCCAATTGTCATGGACTTGCAGATGTTCAAATGTCCATTTTTCTGAACACTTCAACTGGGCGAACTCCACCAGAACGGCTACTAATGGACCTCGTGGTGAGATTGCTCTGCCAACTACTGTTTTCAAACTCAAGAATGAACTTGAATTTCAACCTGAAAACTTGTTCAAATTGTAATTATTTCTATATATCATTACAAATATTTGATTAAATAACCAATAATCAAAGTTAGTTACTCATCTTTCTGGAAATACAATCAAACAATCAGTGAGTTAAAAGCCAGTTATGCTGTTGTACAATGAATACGTTTGAGAATTGGAAACTGTGAAGAGGATCTCTGTTTTCTGACATTTTAGAGTCTAAACTTTATCGGGTAATTGAAAAAATCCCCACAAACCTCCCAAAAAACTGATGTGATTGGATGACATTTACAGTATCTGACATCATCTGTGTCCAGCTGAGCTCCGCCCACTTCAAACCAGGAAGTACGGTTTCATGCAGGACCCAATTTATTACATAAGAAACCGATTAAGAAAATAGGTTTTCAGGCTTTTGATTGAATCACAGTCCTGTTGAGCGTCCTTGATGAAGGCTCGAGGCATGATGTACGTCTCTGTGTGAATTAGTCTGTCGGCTGAATGACTCAAATGTAAAGCGGAGCCTCTCGGGTACGGCGGCTGTGTTAACACCCTGTCTGCCTGCCAGGATCCCTGCTGCGCCGACGTTCCCTCTGAAGCTGAGGAGAAACCCTCCGACAGCATGCAAACGGTCCTGTTTCACACTCCATCTGGCCACAGCAGGGCCGGCCGCTAAATACTTCCACCACGAATCCTGCTCTCTGAGTGGCATTTCAATGGATCGGTGGTTTGACAGGAAGTGCAACAGCAAGGTGAAACGGCCCGTCAGAGGCCATAAAGACAGTGGAAGTATTAGAGAGAAGAGGACACATTACGAAGACTGACAGCTACACAACTAAGGTCACCTTTGTCCGGTGAGATCCTCTGTTTATCTGCATGTGTGAGAGAAATCATGATGTCAAGTTTACATCCAACAACATCTTGTTTCTTGATTTCACACAGTGTCAGAGTGTTTTATGGTGACGTTATGTCTTATAAGTTTATATAAATATTATGTTGCATCAAAACCAACATTATAATGTGCTTCACATGGGGCTGGGCGATAAAACGATAATTATGGCGATACGATTTTCCTCAATATAACAAAAAATAACAAATGTTCAATATAATTAAACCACCCATACACCAGGAGAGGGGGGCGCTAATGCACCTTAAACACTAGTTGCCACCTGCCATTAAACAGAAGAAGAAGACAAACAGCCAATCACGTCACAGGAATAGAGGTATGCTCACACAGACACAGTGGCTAACAGGCTTGTAGTCGGAGAAGAATAAGTTAGCAAAATGAGCGACGCCGAAGAAAATGCAGAGCTCATGACCAGCTCAAAGCAGGACGAAGCCATCGTCGACATGAAAGGTCACTCAGCTAAAGTAGTTTGGAGATATTTTGGCTGTTTACAATCCAACAAAAAACAGAGCAAACAATAAAGAATTGTTTAAAACTAACAATGAACCGTCTGGTTTCTTCAACTTTCACTCAAAAAGCCCATTTTTGACATTTTTGCTTGAAAAATGGCTGAAACTATTAAACAATTATCAAAACAGTCGCTGATTAGTTTTCTGTTGATTGACTAATCGATTAATCAACTAATCGTTTCAGACATACAACTTCCAACTGCAGAGAAAAGCCTTAAAAATGAAGAAAGCATCTGGTAGATTCATGAAATTATGAATAACACTATTATTTTCCCCGTGACTCGTTGGACTTTTCCAATAAATGTAGTCAAACTCTGCCGTCATCCAATCAAACCTGTTGAAAATGATACCAACTTGAGACAAATGATGATTATGGATCGTCCAGATGAAAGGAATCATCCTACGGATCCCCAGAGAGGTCACAAATCAGTGTGATTTCATGACCTCACGAGGAAACTGAGCAAAACATAAAAAATCAAAAGGAAGGTGAAACGTCCCTGCAGAGCCAAAATCAAGCGGTAAAAAGAGAAACCATTAAACGTGGTCAACAACAATGACTTCAGCAACCCATCCTCCCTCCCTCACACACACACACACACACACACACACACACACACACACACACACACACACACGCACACACACACTGAGTGTTAATTTTTAATCCTATTTGCAGGCTGCAGACAGCCAGGAGGAGACAGCAGAGGCGGGGAGGGGTGAGACGGAGAAGATATATAGCGAGAGAGAGAGAGAAGATGGGAAATGATGAGACACACACACACTCACACACACACACACACACACACACTCACTCAGCAGAGGTGAGAAGTAGAAGAGACCATGCGACAGGCGAGGAGATGAAGGTGGTGAGACAGACTCTGACTTCAGGGAGATTTCACCAAACGTCTCAAAAAATGTTAAGAGCACGCGTCTCACATCTGTGTGTGTGTGTGTGTGTCTGTGTGTGTGTGTCTGTGTGTGTGTGTGTGTGTCTGTGTGTGTGTGTCTGTGTGTGTGTGTGTGTGTGTGGTCTCTGTGGGTTTTGTTGTACGTTCATATCTACACTGTCAATAACAATTCACACTCGGCCTCCTTAAGATGACACTCTACATCTAAAGCAGAGCTCAGCGTGGTGTAAATGTGTCAGAAATAGTGAAACAATTAGCCAATGGACAGAAAATAAAACTGATGTTTCAGTCGTTTATCAAGCAAAAACGCCAAATATTCACCGACTCCAGCCTCTCAAACGTGAGGATTTTCTGCTTTTCTCTGTTTTGTATCGTTGCAAACTGAGTATCTTTGACAAAACAAGACACGTGAGGACGTCACCTCAGCTTTTACATGATTTTTTGGACATTTTATAGACTAAAAACTTAACTGATTTATTAAAGAAATATATGAAAATAATAACCCGGTCAGGCGCAGCCCTGGTTCATAGATATCAACACTCACACGTCACATAATGTGTGCGTGTGCCTCACATTTTGTACAGTTTCCACTTCATATGGATCCCATCTTCACAGGTCTGAATCTCCGTACTGTACATATACTCAAATAAAGCCAGAGAGTTAAGTACCAGCCTGGTCTCAGATCTGAGGACAGGTTAGCCGATCACGATTCATCTTACCAACAGAATGTAAACATTGCTGTCCATGGTGCTGAAAGGGTTAATGAAGGGAATTCAAAATAACTGGACTCCTTTAACCAGCCGTAATACTTATAAAATATGATGCATAACTACAGTAAAGCAAAGAAGGTGAACAGATTTTGTAATCTTCAGTCAACAGCACCTCAATACCTTTTGGTAGCAACTGTCTGTAGATTCATTTTCTAGTTTATTCTTGTACATCTGCTTGTGCTCAGATAGCATTTAACATCTGAGAACTTGGGTTTTGTAGAAAAACAAGTTTATATTTCTCAATATAAGGTATTGAATAAAACGTACTGTGTTGGTATCAGTACGGAAAGTCAGAAGAAAGTGAGTAACAGACAGAAGTGAGTATTAGAAAGGTGCTTTAGGCAGCAGTTTCCATTAAAGCACAAATGAAGGATTCACCTCAACTGAAACTGGGACAATGTTGGCAAACGTTGTCCCAAACATTTTTATCAAATCTAACGGGGTGCTACAACACACACCACACGTTCGGTTCGCAGTAATGACTCTAAGGCTGCAAATAATCATTATGTTCATTACTGATTAATCTGCCGAATATTTTCTCCATGTTAGGTCTATAAAACGTCACAAAACAGTGAAAAAGCCCCATCACATTTAGTCTAAAGCTTAAAGTGACGTCTTCAAATGTCTTGATTTGTCCGACCAACAGTCCAAAACCTAAAGATAATCAATTTACTATCAGAAAAAACCCCAGCAAGCTCTCACATTTCAGAAGCTGGAAACAAAAAAATAGTTGGCATTTGTGCTTAAAAAAAGAACAGCACGTTGTAATGTTGGGAGAAAAAAACGAAAACACCTTTTTATTTTGTAGCTTGCCACCTTCACTACCCAGTGTCCTGCGGGGAAACCCTGCTGCTGCGTTGTTAGCTGCTGCAAATTCCCATTTAAAAAAGACAAATAACTACACAGACGGTACAGAGGAGAACACAAAGGAAGAGAACACAAGAGGGAAGCTGGAAACAAAAAGGACAGATGAGGCTAATTTAATACAGGCAGAAGTGGAGTCTAATAACCCAGACTGATTACTTTAAGGGCACACTGGCAAATAACGCCTACACTTCTCTCCTTTAAAGTGCAGGACAGTCGTCTGAAGCTTTTCCCTTAAAAACACCTCTGACATCTCTGTTGTATTACAGGAAAATCTCATCTTCAGGGAGATATAAAACAGCATATTTACATCGCGAGTAGTTTGAATCCCACGAGCGAATGGGACAAAAGACTGACAGCTGTCATCTGAACACTGCCTGAATATGAAGCAGAGCTGAGGCTGAAGCCCTGGAGTGGATAAATAAAGATTTCAAATCAATGTTTGCTCCTTGAAGCTCTGTTGACTGATTTTCAGTGTAAGCCTCTTTAAACGCCGGTGGAAGACGCCGGAGATGTAGATTGTTCCTGTGATAAATCCCTCCGCAGACCTGAAGACTAAGCTGAACTTAATGCTGCTTTCCAGCCGCTCTGGGTTATTGATCTGCGGCGAAGCTACTACGTGTGAGACGTTGCTGCCATATTCTGACGGGAGCCATCCTTCATTTTGGGTTCTAAACCTTCGTTATCGCAGGAAAACCCCAATTAGCTCAGGCTTCACGTTTATAGAGCTGCACACACTCTGGGTGCAGGTGCCTTGCTCAAGGACACTTTAACACCATTTATCAAGGGAGGTCTGATAAGGAACAAGGAAAGAACTACTGCTTTAAAGTACAACAAACGCCGAATTCAAGAGCCCAGAGTGCACACTTAGTATCTTTTTACATATCAAGTCACAAACTATTTGTATGCATTAAGTTATTCTTTAGAAATGGGTTGAATTCAAACACATTACAGATAAAATAAAAGCAGTTCAACACATTGATGCACAAACCTCTGTAAAGGAAAATAAAAACAGTCCAGATATATTACTCTAAAGAAAATATAAACTTTCTCTGTGATTAATCATTTTAAATGTCAATGTATCCAATCACATGGCAGTCATTTACATGTGTTGATGTTTTGTTTGAGGATGAGACAGAAGAGGATGCAACATCAGTCACCAGCCGGACTTTAACCAGCTGCCTGTGTTTCACATCATGAAATAAGGATCAGCACAGCAGTGAAGGAATCACAGTTCTTCTGGTTAACAGGTAGCATTTATGAATCTCAGTCAAAGCACTATTTCAGGCTCGTTCTACGGTGGCTGACGAGGGCAAAACGTGCTACAACTAGGGGTGTGGGGGGGAAATCGATTGTTAGATTATGTCTCGATGCAGAAAACTCAATAATCGGAAATTCAAAACTCAATTCTGGATGTTATGATCACCTGTAACAATTCTGTAAGACGGGGCTGTACGTAGTACGTTCGGCTGAACCAACTGAATGGTGAAGAATTCTGGATGTAAAACATGTGCGTCGTGTTTACGTTTTAAGCTAGGCTACTTGGGCAACTTCTTGAGTTTTGGTGAGGACGGCTGAGCGTGAGCAACAGAAGATGAATACAATCTGACCAGATTTCCGTTTGGTGAGTAAATCTCAGAAGGCTGCCCGCCACACTGGCGGGTAAGTGTTTGTACAAAAATAGTCACGTGTTGCAGCTGGAGTCCGCCAGCATATTTTCTCAGCTGCAATGATGCAAATTCAAAAACACCTACGAAAAGCCAAAACAAATACAACGGAAACGTGATGCAAACACATTAACAGCAAACACGCTGCAGAGAACGGACAGAGAACTTCCGTTTTGTTGCCTGGATATGCAGCGTTTTTCTGTTGCATTTGTTTTTGGACTTTGTGTTTTTGCGTTGTTTCTGTATTTTCAGCGTGTTTGCTGTTGTTGTATTTGTTTTGGCTTTTCGTCTGTGTTTTTTGACTTTGCATCGTTTCTGCAGCTGCAGCACGTTTCTCTTAACGGAAATGTTTTGGGCCGTTGTGGCACGTTTGCCCTTGTCGGCCACCGTATCGTTCAGTTGTCTGACAACAGAAACAGAAAAATGTGTAAAACATGAGAACGACATTGTGAGTTTGGCTTTATTAAAACACAGTGTAGGTTATCACAGAGAGCAGGAGTGGACAGGTCTTGTTCCTCTGCAGAGATTCTGCACTTTTTCCTTTTGTTCAGGCAAAATCTTTACAGAAAAACCTTAAAAAACAAACAAAACACAAGTGTGGACGCACATAGTTTTCACGCGTAAACAGTATTTTCAAAATGAGCCGGCTGAGTGTGGACGTAGTGTCAGATATGTTTCTTTAATGAACCTTTTCTCTCTCTCTCTGTCTCTTCCTCTGCCTCTGCTGTAATTGATGGTGCGTTAAAGTCAGAGAAGAGGACGATTATTATTCTTTTGTGTTGCTGGCATTTGAGAGCCAACCAGCTGCACACTGGTGCTGCAATTACACACACACACACACACACACACACACACACAGAAGCACAGAAGCATCAGTCACTCCTGATAACATGAGCACACAGCACACACACACTAATAGATCCTGGCACACTAACAGGAGAAACAGAAAAGACAGGTATGCTGCTGCTCTCCTCCAAACATCAAAATAAAATCCAGCCCATTATCTCCCAAAGTAATTGCTGTGTTTTTGTAACGGCCCCGCGCTCATTGTTCGTCAAATCACGGATGACTGCTTTTCCTGCGCATTAAGGCTAAAATAAATTGCTTTATTTCATCAACGAGACGCTCATTGTCCTGCTGCTGGTTTGTCTTTGTCAAGTAATGGATTGGGGTTGTGTATTAGGTTTAAACATGTCAGGCCGGAGTCAATAGAGGTCTCTGCACTTAAGAGGATCATGTGGGAGAATGTGGTGACTGTTGCCCTGTTTCCTGCAGTTATTATTATGTCTGCTGCAGCTGGAGCCCAAGAGGCTCACATTAAATTTCCTCGAGGGGAAAGAGGGGTTTAGCCAATTCTGTTCATGTGTGGTGCGTTTCAGAAAATCACTCACTTTGCATCTTCTAATTAGCTACATAACCTGCGACTCACTCCGGCGGCCCGGTGAGGCTGCAATGCTCATCACACAGCAGAAAACTAAACAGTTGGATGGCTGGAAAACAGAAAGTCAACTCTGCTTTTCTTTAACTCTTTCTCCTAGAGGGGCAAAAAAGAACAGTTGGGTTTATCCTTTTTACAGTGGCCATTTTAGGACATCTAGTTTGGGCTGAATGCTAACATTAGCATGTTAAAATATAAGCTAAGGTTCCTCTTCTCAAACATTATTTGAGTTCCCACATAAAGCCACTTCTGGACCTGCTGTCTGTTACCCTCACAGTTTTTAAGTTGAACTCAAATATTAAAACTCTGAACAAAACAAACCTGGTTCCAGTATCTGTAATTTAAGCTAAAAGTGATCAATTTATCTGCACAATTTGCTGTAGAGCTGCAACTAACAGTTATTTTTATTATCGATTAATCTGCAGATTATTTTTACGATTAATCATTTAGTCTATAAAATGTCAAAGAATTACAATTTCCCAAAGTGACGTCTTCAAATTGCTTCTTTTGTCCGACCAACAGCCCAAAACCCAAAGACTCTTCATTTACTGTCAGAAAGGACAAAGAAAAGCAGCAAATGTTTGGACATTTTTGCTTGAAAAATTCCTAAATGATTAACCGATTAACAAAAC